>WTSP01001200.1:15129-28146 GCA_025331215.1 Actenoides lindsayi | reverse complement strand
CTGCTGTTCTTTCCTCGCGTGTTTCAAAAGTGGTGACCCGGGGGGACCTTTTTTTTTTCTTTTTTTTTTTTAATGTTGGGTCCTCTTTTTTTTTTTTTTTTTTTTTTTTTTTTTTTTTAAATTCACAGGCTCATTAAATTATATGAAACCAAAGCCATTATTTCCATGTAGTTTTTTGTGGATTGGCAATGCAGTCATCCAGGTCATAACTGGAAAACCAGCATCACCTCCCACTAAAAATTCATTAGGTAGAGTGGCGTGAAAAATCTGACAACCCTGACCAGGTGAGAGAGATCTGCCCTCTCCACTCACTCAACAACAGGGAAAATAATACTTTGCAGATAGCTCATCTCCCTCATCAGCCTTCCCAAAACAGTTCTTGCTCTCCCTTCAGATTCATTGAATGATGACCATATATAAGTTGCCATTTCGTGTCTCAGTTCTGTTGGTTTTGACATTCCAGGTAAGAGGCTCAAGCATTCCATTTACCCCCTGTCCCAATACATGCTACAACACTTTTCCCTTGCTACCTCTTCCTGCTCAAGACTAACATCAGAAGGACACATTATTTCCTGTGTCATTGTTGATGCTTTGCCTGCTGGGTTTTTTAAGGTTGTTTTCACCTTTTTTTTTTTAATTAACATTATTGATTCAAATCACCATCAAAGCTGCAAATGAATTCAACAAAAAGCCATATGTTCAGAGATCTCAGTATCCTGCAGCCTATCATGACTATCAATGATTAATAAAATTTTTTTTGTAACTCCTCCCATGTCATTACAGTACCTTCCTTTACTTTTAGGTGTTTAATTTTTGTAAGAACAGTTTGAGATCTCCGCACATATTTCATTGGGCTACTGGATTATCTGGAACAAAAGGTGGAAAGACTTTGTGTCTATGACAGTAACTCCCTGAAATGCTGAGAGGTTCTGAGAAATATTTACTGGAGATTCTGTTAAGGTGGATCCATTAAGATTAAAGTCTACCAAAAGACTTTCATTTATTCTTTTCCTACCTGCCAAACTTTATAGGATCTTCTTCTCGATCAAGAGAAATTTCAATGCTCATTTACCCTATAAGAATTAATAGCAGGAAGTTCTTGTTCCATCATTATGTATGATGTGAACAAGAAGGGGAAAAAATGGTGGAAGTGAGATGAAATGTTAGGGAAAAAAAACATACAAGGCATTAAAGCCATCATGAATCAGGGGATGAGCCCTTCCCTTTCTTTTTGAGACTATAATGAAAGTGTTATGGCTTGCCATGCCAAAACACTAGACTTGCTGGACTCAGGAAGTGATCCAAGAAAACTACACTGACAATCTCTTGAGTCAAGTGAAGTGTTATTCTGGCCTTAATATATATTTTTATTTATCAGATCTCCTACAAACTTTATGTGCTTTATTAGAGCTGGAAAAATTACTTTATTACAGAAAAGAGCTTAAAGTACCAGTTTTCTTCTAAATTAATTCCAGCTCAGCAGGTGCAGGTAAACTAAGTGTTGGAAAATAACAACAGCGTAGATATAACAAGCAGTGTCAAAGCTGGGAGGAGTGCAGGACTGGCCTTGGAGTAAGATCTCTCTACCTAGTATTTTTCAAGTGAAAGGTAAAATCTGCATCTCTGTGTGTAAAGAATTTCTCTTTGGCAATGGGTAGATGGCAATATGCTGTGCAAAACTGAGCTAGATGGATTAGATAGGGTTGGGCACCTGTTCTGTCATTGAGAATTAACGACCCTAGCAAGGTCAGTGTCAGAACTTCCTACTGTGGCACTCAGGACAAAAATAATTTCCCAGCAATTCGTTTTTAGGTTTGCATTTTTCATTTCAAAATTCATTTTTTTAGAAGTTTCTAAGTCTGTGTTTCACTATTTTTTTCATCATCTTCATCTTTGATAATGGAACATAGGGTTAGTTTGAGGTCCCCTAGGACAATGGTGTCCTTCAAAAGAAAGGGAATTTATTAGGTGGATGTTGTCTTGTTTCATGTGATAAAGGACATCAGATACAAAAAACACCAAAGGTGGAGAAAGCTAAAGTGTCACTGACTATTGCAGCCTACCTGCAGGCCTAGTAATATTTATAGGTGTTCTGAATGCTCTAAAAATCTCTCAGAGAATCTGTCAACTTCCTTTCTTTGGCAGGTTTGTTTATTTCTAGCCTTATTTCACTTCTAGTCTTCCTGAAAATAGGAATCCTAAGTACTAAACACAAAATACAAGTAAGAATGTGACTTGACACCAAAGTTCCTTCATAGCCTGAATGTGAGGGTTTTCATCTGATGTCATAGTTTCAAAGGTTTCACTGTTGTTGGATCAAAGTTATAGCACAAAATCATATGGTTGTAAGGAAACAGCCTGACATAACTTCTTCATTGGATTTCTTAGAAACTGCTTTTACTCACTGAAAAGAACGTCAAATTCTAGGGAAATAAAGAGTGGATATAAAAATAAAGAAGGATCACTTTGAGAGCATTTTGAGAACTTTTTCACTAAAGCTGAAGACCTAATTTTGGAACGCATTTTACACATCACTTTCAGTTGGCTTGTTTCTTCAGTGTCTGGCTCAGGCATTTTTTTCTGAAAGCAAATTATTTTGCTGGTTTGAAATAAATTGAAACTCCAGGGAATTCCTTAGCACTGCATATGCATAAAGAAGTTACAAGATGACAGTATACTTATGTTCTTTAAGCCATCAATCACAGTTTTCCTCAAATACTGTACTTATAGGTGGGACAGGAATCTAGATTGGGCAGCGTACGATACACTTGATGCAACCTACCGTTCTACGTTTAGTCTCAAGTGAGTTTCTCCACTAATCTGTTATTAATCTGTATATCTCATGTCTGCACACCAGAGATTAGCTCTTTAAATTCAGAATCTCCTACCTTTCATAGATTATGTTGCTTTATGCAGTCCCATTTAAAGCCATGAGTCACAGCTCATCTCAGTCTGAGGGAGAATTAGAGTTCCTCCCCTGGACACTGTCATGGCATTGGTAGTGTCAGCCACAAACATATGTTTCAGGCATAAATGTAAGAAACTAACAGAATGCTTATTTATATATATATATATATATATATATATATATACTTACAGTCACACTGTGGGGTAGACAGCTCCAGAGGAAGATGCAATAGCAAAATCAGACTGAGAACTGGCTTGTACTTTAGTGGTGTCAAAATATGCCTCAGGGTCCTTCATGAGTATCCTTCAACCCTTGAGACCTGTAAGTATTAGCAGTGGAAGAGTAGCTTGTGGTTTGAGATGGTGAGTGCCTCAGTATCCTGAAAATTCATTAAAACCTTGGTGCTCTCTATATATTCTGAATACAGCAATTTCCATTTCCGTGCCCCTCATGTTCTCTTTTTCCTATCATAATGAGCTTCCACCATTATCATTAGAGGGGGCTAACAAAAATAATTTCTCAGCCTGCACAGAAAAATTAAACTACACTTGATCTTTGCCCCATCCTCACAGCACAGCCACTTCACTCATTACTGTTGTTATATTTATTTGAAAGAAGAGCATTTTCTGGTTTAATTTCTTCCTGGGGTTTAATTCAGCTGACTTGGGACAAGTCTTTCTGTAGCCCAGACTTCTGATGTAAAGTTGTGTTCTCTCAAAGACTGGTGCAGCTCCATTGTAGCACTCACAAATGTGTTATTTTCCCTGTCACAGCATTTTGGGCTAAAGATACTCATTACATCCAATTTCACAGCTCTCCCATTCCAAACATGAATAGAGGGCACAAGGACACGCTGATCCATGGCAAGCTTTGGAGATACTTTGCACAGTGGATCCTTGAGTGCTCTACTGCTACAAACGCAATGCAGCTAACAACAGAGAGCCTGTAGTTCGCATTTTATGAGACACAGCATGAGTGCAGGGTGATGTAGGACTTTAAAAATGTGCTCTATTTTGTCTGTGGCAGGTTCTTCATGGGCACCAATAAAAGACCACCTTCATTTCAGCATGGCAGGCTGAAAGGATCTGGCTTGCACTATATGCAAGAAGGCCAAATGGACCCAACCTCCTAATGGGTTTGGTTGTATGCCAATAACATGTTCAAAGGCACAACACCTTACATGCATCAGTGCAAGCTCACTTTAGGTCTCTGAACTCTTTGTGCAGAAAATCCAAGGATAGATGGGAGGACAACAGAGAACTGTCAATACCCTGGCTGTGGACTCTGCTGTAGAAACGATCTACCCAGCTTACACTTAGAAAGGAGCAGTGTATTCTATTATTACGGTACTTGAAATAAATCCAGCCTATGATTCAGTTGCTTCCACAGCAACTTCTAGTAGAACTTGGAGCTTTGCATCCTAGGGCTGGTTAGGGGAAGAAAAGGCAGGAGGGTGTGCTATGCAGCTGAGTCCATCTTTACTCCAAAGGCCAAAAGAAGTGCTGTGATCATTTCTGAGTCGGGGGGATAGACAAGAGCCTGGAGCAAATTAATTGGATAATGCACGCCAAATTCTCTCCTTAGTGACGATTACCAGACAACACTAAGAGAATTTTAAGGCTGAGAGTAACTTAAGGGTAAAAATCTCCCTCATTATTGAGACATTATGTATTTCCAAACCCCATAATTACAGAATCAAGAAATTATCATCAATAATTGAACTTAATTGCAAACTAATTTCCTTATATATTATTTCCACAATTTTTACAATTAATTTTAACTGTAAAAAGTTTGAAGAGGTTTTGTTACTCTCTGACTTAGAAACTTTAGGACAAAAAAAAATAGTAGCACAGATGCAAAATTTCTTAAAAGATGTAACAAATTAATTTTCAGTCCTAAACTAATTAATGGCTGCTTGTAAATTCTATTGAAATTCATTCTGCCCTGAAAATAGAATTGCTGTAAATTGAGGAGGAATTGTGTTTTTTCCAGGGTAACCTAAAGGTGAGTCTCTCTTTTAAATATATAATAAACCTGTCTGTCCTCAAGGGAGAGAGTCGAGTGATATCTCTTAATGGAGCAAAAGAAAATTCTGTATACTTTAATCTGTACCTTACTGTTTGAGATGTGTGTTTGAAACTTTGACCTTTCTTCCCACCATCAGACTACTTTGATCTTAAGGAAATTATTCAAATTATGAAAATAAAACCATTTAGAGAATGCAAGATGCCTGGACTCAAAGTTGCACTAGTTACAGAAGTACTGAGAACAAAGTGTCTTAGAAGTAGGAAACAGTAGCATTCAATAGGATGGACAGCTGCTTCTTGCAGGGCTTTGTTTCATTCTTTCTTTCTTTAAGATCTATGCTACTATGTGACATTGTTTAGTGGCTTTAGACAGGGCAGGCATCTCCGTTCAGATGTAGATCTTCTTACAGTGAGGCATATATCTTTTGGGCCAAAAAATGTTGTCTCCCTGGTCCACACCATGATGAATGGTTCTACCAGAGCCTATGGCTATCCATGGTCATATTTTCAGCTCCTAAAATTCAGCCTTAACTTACTTATTTGAATACTTTCACATGTACCAGAGCAGAGCAGCTGGACAGATGTTAGCTGAAAAATCAGGAGTTCAAGGAAGATACTACCTATGAAAACTGGTTCTTCATGATAACATAAGGAAAAGATTTTATTTAGTTATGCAATACAATGGGTACAGAATAGTGCAGTATGTGTAATGACATGGCAAGGTCATGGTGTATATGATGATCACGCCCACATAGAATGAAAATAAAAAAACAGTCAATGAAGACTAAATATGACTACATATATGTTGTGGGGGACTTCAACTTATTGGATGTCTGCTGGAAATACAACACAGCAGAGAGGAAACAGCCCAGGAGGTTCCTGGAGTGTGTGGAAGAGAACTTCCTGACTCAACTGGTAAGTGAGCCCACCAGGGGAGGTACCTCACTAGTGTGGCAAAAAGAGACTGGACCATGAGGTTTGAGCAAAGGATTTATTTGAACTCACAGGTTTAAATGTAAGGCCCAAGCAACCCACCTATTTGAGATCCAATACACCATTGTGGCTACAGTGGCAGAATGCACTATTACAATTTCAAAGCAAGAATACACGATAACAAACTAGAAAGCACACTAAATATTACACACGTGTTAGTTAATCACCCATGTTTGCAAACCTACAGCATGCTGAATATTCACTCACCACTCCAGGTAAGGGCTCTTGATCTTAGAAAAGCCACCTTGGATGATGTCCTGACCAAGGGGGAAGGGTCTTCACACAGGTGAGCATTGGAGAGGCGACTCCCAGTTTCTAAGCTAAACCTTAGGACTTTTAGCCCCTGGTTTATGTGACTGATTATACAGTTTGAATGCACAGGGTTGTAGCTGAAACCCTCCAGGTGGCTGTGGCAAAACTATGCCTGATGTAATTGTGCTGTCTGGATACACAAAAGTTGTCTGCTGAGCCCACCACTGAAGCCCTCCAGACTCTCTTTATTTCACTTTCTCAGGAAGCTGAATGGTGGTTTGAATTGAGACTTGGTGTGTACCATTTGTTGAGGAATTTCAAGGCTCAGTTCAGGTTTTGATATTTTGTGTGGTTCAGAATTGCTGTTTGTCCTGGGGGTTATGGGCAACTTGGGTCTGAGCCATCTACCCAGCTCCACATGTGTTGTCACCACACAGATAAGGCCATAGATAAGCAAACTAAGTAGCTTGCAGAGACAGACCTAGAGCTAGACCTGCTGTTTACAAACAGAGAAGGACTGGTGGGCGATATGGTGGTTGGAAGCCACCAGGAAATGATTGAATTCTTGATTCTTGGTGAATTAAGGAGGGGGTGGCTCAGCAGAACCACTATATGGACTTCGGGAGGGATGACTTTGGCCTGCTCAGGACGCTGGTTGCAACAGCTCGTTGGGAGACAGTCCTGAAGGGAAAAGGGGCCCAGGAAGGCTGGACATTCTTCAAGAAGGCAGTCTTAGAGGCACAGGAACAGCTGTCCCCATGTATTGTGAGATGAACTGGTGGGGAAGAAACTGGCCTGGCTGAACAGGGAACTTTAGCTGGGACTCGGGAAAAAAAGAGTAATTTGATCTCTTTTCCCAAGGAACTAGCAATAGGATGAGAGGACAGAGGACATTGGCTTAAGTTGTACCATGGGGGGTTTAGGTTGGATATAGGGAAAAATTTCTATACTGAAAGCATAGTCAGGCACTGGAACAGACTGCACAGGGAGGCTGTGGAGTCACTATCCCTGGAGGGGTGGTAGACATGGCACTTCAGGGCATGGTTTAGTGGTTATGACAATGTTGGTTAGACGTCTGGACTTGATGATCTTGGGGTTCATTTTCAACCTTAATGGTTCTAATGTTTCACTTGCATCCCAGAAGGCCAATCGTATCCTGGACTCCTTCAAGAGAAGCATGGCCAGCAAGTCGAGGGAGGGGATTCTCCCCCTCTACTCCACTCTTGTGAGACCCCACCTGGAGTACTGCGTCCAGTTCTGGAGTCCATATTACGGGAAGGATGTGGATGTGTTGGACCATGTCCAAAGAAGGGCCATGAGGATGATCAGAGGGCTGGAGCACCTCTGCTATGAGGACAGACAGAGTTGGGTTTGTTCAGTCTGGAGAAGAGAAGCCTCTAAGGAGACCTTATTGTGGCCTTCCAGTATCTGAAGGGGGCCTATAAGAAATATGGGGAGGGACTTTTTAGGGTGTCAGGTAGTGGTAGGACCAGAGGGAATGGATTAAAACTCGAGGTGGGTAGATTCAGATTAGACATTAGGAAGAATTTCTTCCCCATGAGAGTGGTGAGACACTGGAACAGGTTGCCCAGAGAGGTGGTAAAAGCCCCATCCCTGGAAGTTTTTAAGGCCAAGCCAGATGGGGCTCTGAGCAACCTGCTCTAGTGGAAGGTGTCCCTGTCATTGGCGGGGGGGTTGGAACTACATCATCTTTAAGGTCCCCTCCAACCCTGACAATTCTGTGATTCTGTGACATCAAGAACTGTAGCAGGGGAGAAAACTATTACAGCAGAAGTCCCATCTCACCTATTCAGGCTCCATGGCTAAGTTTCAGGAAGAGTTCAGACAGCTTCGGATGAGAAATACACACACTTGAGTGTCAGACCTCTCTTCTATTACCTTCACCAATAAAAGGACATCTACAAAAGATAATGCAGTATGATTACTCTATTATCTGTTTATTACAATTATTGGTTAGAGAGCATCCATGGCATTTCTTCCCACCTTTTGCACCTGAAAATTCCTGGCTCCTCTCTGACTCATATCTTCAGTACTTTGTAATTTTACAGCTTTAGCTATGCTAATTATTAGTTACATAGATGTAGGCACACAGCCTGTCAAAGTCGCTTATATGATATTCATTTTTATCCTGTTTCATGCCTATGTCTACCATAAACTATTAGGTCACATTAAATAATGTAACTAGATTCACTGTCAGAATAAGGATGAAATTATAGGTCTACGTATATTAAATTCTAGATGTTACAATGGTCTCCCTCTTGAAATTATTCATTTCAGCATTCATCTAAAGTGATCTCTCTGGAGAAATAAGATAGGAAGACATGTGCGTGTGCTAACACTTTCCTTGGCACGAAGTGATACTGTCAGCCTGATACTGTCTATAGGATAGCAAAATAAATGAAAGCGCTTCCTGTAGGAAAATGGTAAGCTGCATGCAGCCTGTCTTGTTCATAGGATGTTCATATTTGAATGTACAATCCTTTATAACAACCTGAAAAAGTCCTGTGTCACAAAACAAAAACAAACAAACAAACAACACTGCTGTTATCTTTATGTTAATACAAAGGTTCTCTGCCATCAGCATCATTTTTAACAGATCTGATGACAAGTGGCGTGTCCTGAGCAATCTGGGAAGCCAAAAATTTGGTGGCCTGCATCTTCATGATTCAGAGGATTTGCTGCAACATTATGTGCAAAGCGAGCAATAAATTGTCATGTATGTCTAATTATTATGGCTTATGTTTTTTGGTTTTAAGCAGCTGTGGGTAGTTGTCTGTACTGCCTCTGTGCTCTCATCAAGATTTTAAGGGAACTTTCATGACATTACTCCTCCATTTTAAAAGACAGTGACCGAGGTACAGAAAAATAATAGAAATGTCCATGTTCAGTATGGGAAAACGCAAGAGTAGCCCCGATAGTTCAGATCAAAGGTTAGTCCAATCCAGTGTAGCATCTTTAGACTTCCTCACTTGGGCAATCTCAGCTCTTAAAAACGAGCTTCTGTCGTCATACTGACACAAACCCTCAGATCACCATGCTCTTGGGTACTGGATGTGCCCTATATTGCTCTGAATCAATCTGTTCTTGACCTATTCTTAAAGGAGTTCTGCAGATTAAGTATATGTTGTGCAAAAAAGTGTTCCCTTTCCTTCATCTTAAATTTACTGTACCTAGCAATTTCTTAGAAGCCACATAGCTCTTCCTTTATTAGAAAGAATGAACAATTTCTCCCCATCCTCTTTCTCCACATCATCCGTCATGTCATACACTAGTATTAGATCTTCCAACAGGAAAATTAACACCAAAGATCCATATAGAAATGTTATTGCTTATCATAGTCATGTCATATCACACAGATGGAACCAGAATGTTCAGATTACTCACCAGAAAAAGTTGTCATAAATTTTAGCAGCTGGCAAAATTAGGTGAAGATGGGATGAGCTGGCAGAGCTGCATGTTGAAGGGACAACACACCAAAAGTAATACACACAGTGAGGCCATATTGCTTGAAAGAGCTAGATATTCTCACATTATGACACAAGTCTGTGAAAAATAAACAGTACAGAAAATTAGATTGAAACTATTTAAATGCATTGAGATAATATCAAGATTGTACTCTCAGAGAGAATCTTGTTCAATTCTTATTATATACTGTAAGTAATAAATAAATAAATAAATGGAAACATGGAAGAAGTTCTGGAAAGGGGAATTAAAACATGCAGAAGCCCACCATGCATGGTGGTTTAGATGAGGACTCTTTCACGTGGTGAAATACAGTTAAAACCAGAAGCCATGGAGAAGCATAGAAAGTGTTTGTTACCCAAGAACGTCTTTGAGATGAACTGTACTCCTCCTACCCTCTATTAATATAGCAACAAGGAGATATTCAATCAGAATTGTAACAAACACAGTGTGATTAAGAAAGAAAAAAAAAAAAAAAAGAAAAAAGAAAGGAAAAAAGAAAAATAAAATAACGAATAACATTATGGCAAAATTGTGATATTTTCTCAAAACCTGTACATTACAAACCCACAAAATTACTATTGTTCAGTTATTGCTGCTATAAGTCTTTCTGCAAGCCAAGCAAAAGCCATCCCTGCTCCACTTCACCACCAGTTAGGCATTTATGTAAATTTCTTGATTAGAAGAACATGCATGTTTATACTAGAGATTATTCTCAAATTTAATTTTTTTCTTTTGGAACTCTTGTAACTATTTAAATTATTTACTTCAAGACACATGAAACTCTACATCTCTGGACACCTCAAAATCAAAACTTTGTTTCTACAGCAAAGTGTTATCTCAGTCTATGTGTTATCCAATAAAGAAATACCTATGTGACATGATTGGGCTACAAATAAAAGTCTGCTAAGGTAAATTTCACAGCAAACACTAACTGCTTTGGGAAGAACTAATGTTGATAAAAAGTTATTACATCTGTGTTAAGGCTGGTACTGATCTCTTGTTTAAGCATTTTACGCTATTTTGTTTGTCACTAATTATTAATCATTTTATTCAATAAGTGACCACCTTCATTAACTCAGTAAAACTACAATTAAAGCTCAAATTTCAGTCCTGCCCTGGATGACTCTATCTACAATAGCAAGTGGAATGAACTTACATCTGCTGCAGTTAAGCACGTTGAAAAAAAAAAAAAAAGAGAGAGAGAGAGAGGTCACTTTTGCAATTTTACTTACAAGGAGCAGACTAGCAACTCTCCTTTGTCTGTGGAAAGAGCATTTTATTTAGTGTTTTATCCAGCTTGAGTTCAGACTATGAATTTATCCAGCCTTTCTTCTGCCTTTCAGCAGTGAGACTTTCTGAACTCATAATGTACTTCTCCGAAGAAACACAAACAACTTTTGAACATTTAAATTGAATTTGGAATGTTTCTCTGCATCAAGTTATACAATTACAAAGTGTTCTGACACCACATTATCAGTATGGTAATTTGCTTGTGGTTAAAGCTTGTTTATATGTCTACAGGCAAGAAGTGTACATAGGGGATCCAGAGACTAACCTGGTTTATTTCTAACCCCAAGTCCTAATAACAACATATACTAGGATTTCTTTCCAATTGCTGTGTGAGTGTTTCTTTCCAACTGTCATGGCCTGTGCTCCACTTTATCACACCCTTCTGAACAAAGCATAGTTTAAGCTCTTCCCTGTTTACACCGGTGTCACAGTGAGACTAGCTTCTAGCATACAAAATGGAAGTATTTTATTCTTCAAAATGGGTAGACCTTTCCCATTCAGGTAGTACTTTAGGAGACTTCTTGACAGTCTTAACCTGAAATTTTTCTTAGTAAGAAGACACATCCTGGTAAATAAAACCCTGTCTCAGAGGTCATACTGTCCCATATATTTGAAAGGCACATGAATAGTAGTGGAAAGAGAAGCTATACATTTTACATGAGCTGAAAATCTGACATCTAGAATACAGATGATGAAGTAGGTCAGGTGGGAAAATGGTAGAAAAATAGGAAACAACATGTAACTGTAAACAGTGCCTCTAATTTTTGCAGTACTCTTGATAAGTTTATAGAAAGTATCTCAGCATCACCATTTTGCAACAGAATTACTTTATATATGGGAGTAGGTGGACACAAAACTATATTGGGTTTGCCTCATGGCCCATTGCTGTTTAGGTGTTCTGAGAATTGGTATTTTCTTCTGGCTGTGGGAGGAAAACACTTTTCTTCCAGTTAACATTAAATGTTTATAAAGAACACACAGAGAATTCTCAGTTATTCAGTGTTTGTTTGTTTGTTTGTTTTCCAAATATCATGTATATCAGAAAATTAAAATGAAATCACTCAGTTTCTTTGTAGTATAAATTCTGCATGTGGTTTTGTATCCAGGTACTGGATGCTTGCATTGAAATGTGACATTTACAGTGGCTTTTCTGAGTGTTGCTTTAATTAGTTCTGTTTCCATGGGACCCTAAGTATCATGAGACATGGTTAATGGGCAAGGACAATATTCATAAATGAAGTGAGGTCACTTCTGTAAATGTTTGCACAGCTTTTCCAATATAGGAACTGATGCTGTCAGGTGGATTATACTAAAGACATTTTGTCTCAAAAACCCTTCCAAGAAATAAGGTATAGCCCTCTCCCATTCACCTGCTCCAGACAGTGGTTCATTGAGGGGGGCAGGGAGAAAACTATAGAGAATGATATAGGTGTTTTCTCTTTGTTCTTCCCTGTGACAGAAGGAAAAGCAGATCTTGCACCAAAATAAACACCTGCCTGGCAAGCAGAGTCAGGATAAGGGCAAGGGGTCCTGGATACCTGATAAGATACAAGTGCACGGACAACTAATTCCTAGTCATGTTAGGTTATAAAATATTAAGTGGCAGAAAAGGAAATAAAAGGCTTTTTGAATGCAGCCCCCTTCCCCCCACAATGAAGTTCCTTGTCACCAGGCAGGGGAACTGCAGTGATTGCAGGCAGCCAAAAGGCAGGGGGATTTCTGACTCTACAAACTCACTTTAGCATAGCAGTCCTTGGGGGAAGTAGGGGGTGGTGTAGGCAGGCAAGGGCCACACATGCACAAACATACTAAATGTCACATGAAGAAACAGAAAGACAAGCTGAGCTCATCAGCACCTGATCCTGTCTAGATAAACTAAACTGTCGTAATAGAGGCAGCTCAAAAATAATAATGTTTCAGTGGGTTTATGTTTATTGACACCATCTGATGCCCTATGATGTTGCTATGGTAACTGGGAAATACACCCTGCTACTGGCATTTCATATTAAATGACTGCAGTTAAAGATGAGTTTGTGTTAAAGGTTACATTCTCAGAAAAAA
>WTSP01001200.1:0-13712 GCA_025331215.1 Actenoides lindsayi | reverse complement strand
TTTCCCTTGGAGATGAGTCTTGTCCAATCAGACTGCCACAGAAAAAATAAAAATGGTGGAAAAATAATAAAAAAAAAAAGGAGTCTCACAGTAAATGCTAAAGAGCTTTCTAAAAGTTATAGCAGCCATAGTTGAAATGACTGGCACAGCTTTCATACCACTAAAACCAACTGGTAAAAATAATTATTTATTCTCCATGTACAGAACTGAGATTTCTTTTTTTTTTTTCCAGTGACAATTCAAAACACCAAATAGTCTGAAAATTTAAACAGTCATTTTAGAAAGCTGCCACATGGCTTCTGATGAACCAGGATGGATTGAGTATCTTTTGTCCTCTTGACCCTTGCAGGCAGAGTCCCAGTCATAGCGATGGGACATTTGCATCAAAGACAGACACAGAAAAAGTGGTCTCATCGGGAAGCCTGAATCAGAAAAAAAGATCAGGAATGTAACAGAACTCTAGCTTCTGGGAAATATTACAGCACAAGGATGTCACATTTGGTGAAATACTTATTTTCTCAAAGAACCAAAGTGAGTATTCTGTAAAAATTGCACAAAAACTCACAAAACTCCTCCTCACTTTGGAAACTTCTCAAGTACAAATAATTTGCCATTAGCTTAAAAAAAAATAAATAAATCAGTATTTCAGGTGAAAACTGGTTTTTAAAATGAGGAAAGTTTTTGGCCAAACTTATTCCAGTGCCTTGACCAAATTAAAGAAGAACACAGATTTGTTATCGGTTTCTTGTGCCTTTCATACCTGTGCCTTCTAGTCATACGAAGTATTTCCCACTGAGCTGTATTACCCTTCTTCCAAGGATGTTGAGGCAAAAGGGCAGCTGGACATCACAGGAATCTACACTGGAGAAAAGTCTAAATAAACACAAAAAAAAAATAAAAATTAAAGTTATTCAACTGCAGTCTGAGATCTTGAGAATAATCTAAATAAACCATGAGCAAAATCTGTTGTCTTGAGCCATTTCCAGTGTTTTCAGTCTCTTTTTGCTGACATTTTCTTTTGTCATTCAAGGAACTTTTCCCTAGAGATGTGGGGTGGTGAGCAGTAATTCTTGGGGAGGAGATGTGGAACATGAGAAAATTAATACCACAAGTGCTCTGAACAGGGAGACACGTGAGATGGGAAGGGGTTACACAGCTTGATTTTTAAAACATGGGTTCTGAAGTTTGTGTTAGGACTATCAAGTGGGGAGCCTGAAGCAGAAACACAAAGTCAGGCACGTGTCAAATCCTGGCTGAGACCCTTCCTAAGCCTGACTGGTGCCTACCGCAGACACTATCTTCAACCTTTTGCAGTTCACAGGCTTCTTCCAATGAAGTACTCAGTCTGCAAGGAGAGTAGCTCTGGTGGCAGCAGGGTCCTCAGGGGGTGGTTCCTGAACCAAAGGAACCTCAGGAGGAGCCACAAGAGCTGCCAGGAGCCCTCTTCTTGAGTTTGGAGCATAGACATTCCTCAACAGGTAATAGTTGAGTCTCAAGAAGGTTTACTCACCTTGGCCTTCCATTGACTTAGCTGGAAAACAGTCCTGAGAGTCATCTCAGCTTAGGGGAGATTCTGGTCACAGCCCACTGCAATCTAGGAGAGCTCAAAGTGTCTCAGGATCGCTGTTTGTAGTGTCCCAGATAACTGACTTTTATCAGGCACTTTTCCGTTTCCAACCAACACTGATGATGACATTCTGGTACTTTCCACCAGTTACACAGGTCCAGATCTTGTTAGATTCTGAAGTTCTGATATCTGCCTCCCTTTGGGCTATGGCCAAAGTACAGATATACCAGGCTGTCAGGATGGGATTGATTGTCATTACTGTTCCCAGGCAATAAGGGGAGCAGGAGCCAAGTGCCTTGAGGAAGACTCTGGTCTACTGCTTCTGATCTAGATACAGATTTGCAAGGTTGTCAAGAGGTAGTAGGTTGTTGTTACTGTTCCCAAAGAACAGGGGCAGCAGAAGCTGGGTATGTTAAGGAGGTGCCTCAACATTCTGGCACACTGCCTTTCACAATCCATACCTGACTTACCCTAGACTCATGTATGGCCCAGGGAAGGGGAGTCACACCAAGTACCAAGTGGCCCAAGAGTTGGGGGGAACTGTACCACCACACAGAGTCCCTTAAGAGGCAGTCCTGAAGAGCAAAGTAGTCCAGGAAGGCTGGACATTCTTCAAGAAGGAAATCTTGAAGATATTTTAGTGAGGTGGGTTTGGTCTCCCAAGTAATAAGTGACAGGGGAAGTGGAAATGGCCTTAAGTTGCACCAGAGGAGGTTTAGATTGGATTTTAGGAAAAAAAAAATCTTCACCAAAAAGGTTATCAAGCATTGGAACAGGATGCCTAGGGAAGAGTTTGAGTTACCATCCCTGGAGGTACTTAAGACATGTAGATGTGGCACTTAGGGACATGGTTTAGTGGTGAACTTGAGAGTGCAAGACTAACAGTTGAACTCCATGACCTTAAAAGTCTTTTCCATTTGAAACGATTCTATGATTCTAAAATGCAAATCACAGCAGTGCATAACATGTGACAGTAGTGGGCTTACTTTATTATTTTTCACATAAACCTGCACAGCAGTGCCGAGAACCTCAGCACTTTCTCTATCAAAACTGGTATGCTTTGCAGTTACAGTACAGCAAACTCTCTCCATTCTCATTCACTACTTACACCTTCTTCTACACTGCATGGTTTGAAGCACTGTCAGAAGCTCTCCTCTTGTAACAGTGCTCCTTCATGATAGACGAACTGAAGTTGCTACCTTGTCTCACTATTTTTTTAATTTTTTATTATTTTTTTAAAATTTATTTTAAATGCACATTTCAAATGAGTTTAAATGTCATAGTTGTTTTTGCGGTGCATCTCTAGTGGACTAAGGAAAACTTGAGTGTTGTGTGCAGGACACCTGAAGTCATCATTCAGCACAGTTCAAACCTGTTTATATCTGCTCCTACAGGACATCACATCTCTGAAGAAAACACACACAACCAGTACAGCTGAAAACTAGAATCATGATGTCATGCATCCTAGGTCATCTTATGCATAGTACCAGCACACCAGGTGATCAAGACCACCTTCACCTCCACAGGTTCCCTAGGAGAATAAACTGTCATTTCCCATTCCCTGCCCTGGAACACGGGTCCTTACCCAAAGCCAAACACAGGAAGATCTTTCCAGTCTCCCAGGGTGCTCTGTGTATCTTCATGGACCAGATCACAAATGTCTTTAACTGTCCCTAATGGAACCACATTTCCAGCAGCACTCAATACCTGTTAAGGTCCCTGAAGAATAAACCCATTTTTGATCTGCTTTGTACCCAGGCACACAGTTATTTTATCACTGTGCATTTAAACATCTGTCTCTAAGACCTTGATACTCAGCTTTAATCAAATGTTAGATTAATTGTCAAAGTTTTCAGACGCCTAGGCTGCAATTTATCACTTGCAGAGATCTGCATAATTATATTATTGGATTAGCAGTACTAATACAACAACACTTTGTAGAAGGATTTCCATCAAAGTGTGTGACAAACATCTACCATGGTATGCTAGGAGGGAAAAAAAAAATATTGTTTAGGTTTAGGCTTTGATTTTGTTGTGCCAGGTTACAACTATTTGGGAGACTCTTTGCAGGTGAGAGCAAAAGTATAAGAAATTTCTTTCATAAACAAAAGGAAAACAGAGGAAAATTAATCAAAATATCTGTTAGTAATGCTGAATAAAAACTTTCCATACTATCAAGGCAATATATGAAGTTGCTGCTGTGCTTGGAAGAATCACAGCCAAATGTATCTGTAGGCCCTTTATGAGGTTGGTTGGACATTTCGATCCTGGATCTGGACCATAGGCAAAGTAATGACTGTATTAGCAGTCAGCTGTAAAATACACTCTGAAGAGACCCAGAGTTCAGTCTGAAAGGTTTGGCAGTAACAATATCCAGTAGACTAATTGTCATTAGTTCCAGATGATCTACTCTTCTGGACATAGAAGAGGTTCATTTTGAACTCTTTTAATTCAAGGGGTCTCCTTGTAATGAAAATGAAAAGCCTGAGGTGAGAGCCATAGAGTTTATGACTTAATTCTTCAGTTTTTATGGTGTCACAGCAATTTCAGCATCACAACTGCATTAATGCTTTATGTTTCATTGAAGATTTATTGTGGAGGACACTTCTAGGCTGCAAGTGGCTGCCACCTATATACTCCTTTCCATGTCTTGTATTCATAAAGAATGAAAATGCCACTTCAACACCCTCAGAGTGTGGACAGAGCTCTGGTGCACAAAGCTTTGGATTTGTCTAAACAAATAGAAGATAAAGATCGTTTTAACCAATACAGTATAATTGTGCACAACTTCTTGTTTGAAGATGCTTACTGGAGTGACCACTCATTTCTCTTACATATCTTAACGAATTCCTTTAAAGAGCTAGAAGACAAATATAAATCCCAAAGAAGCCCTTTGCTTAATTTAAAGAAATTCTTTAAAGAAAATAACAGGCTCAACCTGAAATAACTAACTGCACTGAAGGATAGTGTAAATTTGGATGTGAGCTAATTTCATGATTATATAAGAAGTTGGTATGTAGACAATCTATTTCCTTTAAAACCACTACACAATTCCAAGCTATATTTGGATTATTTGACAGCTATGAGAGAAAATGAACTGTGTTCTTATTTATTCTCCAGAAGTCCCAATGTTACTAACCTTGAAGCTATCAACATTCAAAGTCTATATCAAATAAATGCATTTGTGGCATGTTTTCTTAGTGAAAACATTGTTTCAGCTGAGAAAATTGGTTCAAAGAAACAATATTTTTAGTTTAAACTCTGTGTTACTGCTACAAAGTGAAATGAGCTGGAATAGAAGCACCTGCTACACATCTGTAACCCCAGGTATCTATAAAATCCTAGTGTGTTTTGCTGAATCATTAAGCTATGATAGCATTTCAAAAATTATTATCACCCACAGAAGACTGTAATTAGAGGAGTGTCATCACAGTGCCAGTCAATCACTAAACTGAAGGCTGCAGTATCACTTCTGGAGGTGGCATGCAACAGTGGAACAAAACAAGAAGAAAGCAAAGCCATGGTAGAAATATAACTGCTCTCTCTTAGGCTTCAATCTGGAATCACATTAAGATTTTACTGCGAGCAAATGAGCAATATTGCCTTGTACATGCCCTAAACATGCCTGGTTTTAGACCAAAAGGAGTCACGTCTTTGAAGTTGGTGTCTTAGAGTCATCACAAATGGAGACTTTCTTTGAAGTGTAACACCCTTCTACTGACAGTCTCTTTGTAAAGAATTTTCTTAAAAGGTCTAAAAAGCTTCCCCCCTAAACCCCTAGAACTATCTTGTTTCTTTGCCCCAAGAACTTGCACTGAGCAGCCATTCCTGAAACTTGCCACTGAGGTAACAGGAAACTGCTCCTAATTTCTGCACTTGAAAAGCTCCTATGAAGCCTCCTGGTTTTATAACAGCTTGGCCCTTTGACTTCAGTGGCCTTTCTCATACTTTGGTGCTGCTCCTTCTGAGGTGTTTACGAAGTTAAGTGGTGTTTCTCTCATCTTTATTTTGCAAGACCAAATTGGTGAGGCTCTTGTTGTTTCATCTCATGGAGTCCTCCACCTGCCTGTCATCCACACAGTCCCTCTTTCATCAGGTCCTCTTCAAGCTCATCTTTGACCATAACCCTCCACAGAACACTAGCTGCTTTTGCTGTACCTCCCACAAATGTCAACAATACTTACTGGTCTGCCAGAAATACTCTAATGCCCGGATTATACCACTTGAGCTGCCATTTTCACGGTCACACAATGTTAGTATCATCACCCTGAAAATCAGCCAAGTCTCTTCCCACAGTAAAGTCCATGAAACAGTCTTTCGGTGAATGTTCTGCGAGGCTAGCATATCTCTTTTAGGAAGACATCAGTGTAAATGACTTTGTGACAAAGAGCCCACTCCACCATCATTGCAGCCAAGTTCTGCCAATGACGTTTCCCTTAGCACATGAGAATGTGTAGTTATTTATTACCCTAGACCTTGTTCTCACTGCCTATAAAGACCTTCTTTAAGAAGTGAGTTTGAAGCTAAGTCAAGGAGGTCAAAAATTGTTTCAAATAATCTGACTTGAGTAGAACATTGTTTCTTTCCAGAATTGCATTCTGCATACTGCAGGAAAGGAAGAGGGTTTTGGTAATATCAACCCTTTCTTATTATTCAAGATGTACTGTTGTCCTTGTCTGAAAATTCCACTGTAAAGGATTATTTTGGTATGTATGTGCAGCACAAAAACCGAGCATCTCATTAAGTAATATATGAAAATGAAATGTGACTCCTTTTCCCTACTTAGCCAATATGAAGAGATCTACAATCACCTTTGGTGTCGGGCAATGTTGGGACAGAACATTAAAGTTTTCCATTTTTCCTTCCCTCCAAACACTCTTCCAGACACAAAGTATGCCTTAAATGAAGGGTAAAACCTAGTAGTGAAATGAATTCAAGGGAACCCACTAAAATCTTGAAGGCCCTTTAGGAATTCAGCTCAAAATGTTTCAGAAAGCAATATAGCATCTTCATATATTGGATGGAGCAAGTTAGTACTGAATTATTTACAAATTTAGTTAGCTTCCCTTGCTTCATCAACAAATGCTATTAAATTTTAATGAGTAAAACGGTGCAATAAAACTAATGAAGTTGGTTTTACCAGGAAAAAGCAATAAAAACCAGTACCTGTTATTTTAAAGGAAATATGTGTTCAGTATAATTTGGTTTATAATATTATAAAAGGAAGATTATTGGTTTTCATAGTTTTGTCATAAGCTTCCGTTTTGCGGTGAGGCCTACAAGTAGAACGACAATATCCTTAGGCAACCATCATGGAAACACTTGCTCACACAAGTAACCTTTTCAAGCAAAATCTCAGTATAAAAAAAAAACAAACAACCACTGTGAAAAAAGTAAAGCACCTTTACGCAAGTGTTTATGGGCCCAGTGTACTCTGCAGTGCCATCCTTGGAAAAAAACCCCAAATCTGATCACAAAATAACTGGCAGGACGTTAAGCCATCTGCAGTGTAAAATGGACCAGATCTTAATATCCCCAAGTTATGGCAGCCTTGGAGCCAGCATGTGTGATAATCTGTAGCACAAACTCATAACGATGGGACTTCAATCAAATGGCATCATTGCCTTATAAGCCTCCCTGGCATCCCCTTGGTTACTATTGCACAAAGAAAGCAGAAATGTTATGTTAATTTTCTGTCGGTCCCCCTAGACCAGTCTTTTTTTTTTTTTTTTTTCTTAGAAGGATCACGTAGAATAATGGCATTAAACATCCCAGAAACATTTGTGTTCAGGGATGTTTATGTCTCCTTTGGACCATACCAAGTTCTTCCGAAGCTGTTTGCCTTGGCTATTTCAGGCCATCAGCGTAGTGCTGCTGACTCCTGTTCCCAGTGCTGGCCTTCTTGTGCAGTCTTTGGCTTGGCTTGGCCAGTCTCAGAGGCTGGAATCACGTTCAGATTTGACTTCTCCTTTGCAGTGGATGCCAGTGAATGCTTCGACACCTGCTACAGAGCAGCTGACAAGAGGTTTCATTTGGAAGAAAGCTGATAACAAGGGGACATTGTGTCTCCTGAAAGTGGCAGTCACCTTGTAAAAGAACGCAGGAGCTTTGGAAAGCTCACAGCACAATGTTAGCTTTTTGAGGATAGTCCAGTGTCACACCAGAAGGAAAAGAACTGTGCTGAGGGACCTGCCGAGGCCTGGAGTGGCAGCTTTTCTGGGCAAGGGCACAGAGTGCTGCAGAAGCCTCATCTGTAGCAGCTGCCAAAGCCCCAGCAGACACACTGTGGGGCTCATTTGGCATGAGACACTGTGGCAGCCTGGTAACAGAGCCTGCTCTGTGCTCAGGGCACTCACATTCAGCAAGCCCAGATACCTTATGGGGCAAGAACAAGAACATTTACCAGAATTACCAAAATCATTCAGGCACTTTGACTTCACCAAGATTTCTAAGGGGGATGGGCCCTTGGCCCATTTTGGAAATCTTTTTTTGTACCTTAAAATCCTCTATAAATCCAGCCTCAAACTAACTTCAAAATTGTCACCATTGCATCCAGTATTCTCAGCTAGGGACAGGCCAGTTATGTTTTACAAAGACATGGGTTGAATTCAAATTTTTGCAACTAATTCTTAAAAGCATGGAAGAGTCACACACTGCCTTGAGATCACGGAGCCAAACGTCATTGTTCACTACAAAGATGTATTCCCTGACTTGGGAAAATAACTGCTTATTCACAGAAGTGGCACAAAACTTGGTTGTGCTCTGGTTGGTGTTAGGAAGCAGCTGCCTTTTTTTGTTATAAATGTGATATGAAATGTTAAAAGCCATGATGAAAGTATTTCTTCTTTGGACAGTAGCAATTAAGTTCAATGAGTAAAGAGTTAGAGCTTAACGGGTTTAGCACACACCTTCATGGTGTGCATAGACAAGTACCCTGAGAGCCAGCAAGGCTTCTGTACCATCTGTCTTCTTTTTCCTTGTTAGAGGATTATATTCTGCACCTGAAGGTCACAGTGCTCAAACCATGCATTTCTACAGAAAAAGCTGAACCAGTCATTGGGTTTCCTGGTAATTTTTCTTTATCTTGGTCAGTGAGTGAAATTATTCTGAAACATATATAGGAACAAGAATAATGTGTGTATCTAGGGATGTGTGTATTCAGAGACAAGCACATGAAGATGTTCTACATCTTCTACATTAAAACAAAGGTATGCTACAAAACTATCATTTTTAATTTGGTGATTCTTCACAGAGATATACCAAATTTTGCTGTGGAGCTACAGTTGTCATCCTGGTAAAACCAGCAGGATAAGAGAAGTACAGCACAGATCACTGTTTGACTCTGAGGGCAAATATCTAATGCAAGTCCCCTGTTTTCTGTCATTCTCCTTTGTCACAGTCTTGAGAGTTAACTATTTTCCTGAATTCAGTGTTCTCACAAAACACAAAAAAAAAGTGATTCTTTCAGTATGAATAAGCAAAATTGTATGGCAAACTTGAAGGTAGGCAATGGGTTTTCCTTCGATTAGAATTACCTGCTCAAACATTCTAGATTTTAGAGGCAATTGACTAAAGATGAAGACATCGCTACTTTTTGAAGGGAGAATACACAGCAGTTTAGAAGTACTACTATGTAGTGCTACTAATGTACTACGAAGTACTACTATGTAGTAGTACTCAGAAGTGCTGCTACCTAGTCGTATGCTTATTCTCACAAATAAAGCTCCAGAGACAAATCTCTCTTGCAGGTAAGTATTCTGTGAAGTCAGGTCACAAATATTCTAAGCGAACATTGTTACGGGTCTGTAAAGGCTAACGCTGCCTACCACACACCAACCACATATACACACCCCTTGGGAATACTGGCTGTTGTGCCTTTATCAAAGTACTCACAAACTATTTACGGAAATGCTACAGCCACGGAGTACTTATTTCTACTTAGCAGAATGCAAATAAAGCAGAGACTTCTGCTCAAGTTTGGAGTAGAGTTTATCTCTGCCTGAGGGGAAAGTAAATCCTATGGAGGGTAATTTAGATGGTCTCTTGAGTTAGGCTCCTGGTCTGTATTGATGGCACCAAAAAAAGCCTGTGTGTCCTGACAGGACAGAAAGCTTAGGAAGAGCAGATCCCCACTCTCCAGTAATATCACAATTACCTGTTACCCTACCCTTTGTGTTCTAAATTGACCCCCACAACCTACCAGTGACTTCCATGCCAAGATAAGCTTTTTGCAAGCTGAGCATCTCCCCAGAATGCTGTGGCAACCATATAATGTGATCTCCCATTTGCAAATGGGGAGCCTATTTTTTCCTTTTCCATAGGGAAATGGTGATCTGTCCAAGCTCCCACTTAGGACCCTGTTGCCAGGAGGAGTAACTGCTGTTCCCACACAGGCCTCTGGAAATGAAAGTGCACCACAACCCTCATAATGAAGCCAGGAATCTCCCCTGTGAATGGGCTCAGTGGAGCTCTAAACTATACTGTATTGCCAGTAACTTTCCAGGAGTCCATCCTGGAGACTAATTTCAAGCCATGTGGTTCAAGATGAGGATCAGAGTGAAAAAATTGAGGCAGACAACAGGACTAATTTCTGAAACAGCTTCGTAAGTGTCTGGGCTGAAGAGCATGGCATTGAGTGATCTATCACAGCCCCCACCAGGCACCAGCCTCGGAAGAAACAGAATGATGCAATGGACTGTTAAAAACTATACTGAAAGCCATGGGGGGGTTGAACTGTCAAAAACTAGGACACATATTTAGCAAAAGGCACCTAGTTAGTTAACACCAGAGGATCCATGAATTGAGATGGCCCTGCCTAGTCAAAATACCCACGTGCTGTACAAGGGAATAAAGTCCCTGTAATGCAGATTAAGAATGTTAGGGAAGAGTCCTGGGTGAGTTCTGCTTCAGGCCAAGGCATACCCATCCACAGGATTGCTTTTGCTCAAGGGTCTGGCTGCACCTAGTGGGTAATGCAGGAGAGTGGAGAATTTCAGTGCGCACTGCAGGGGGACTTAATTTTGGGATAGAGCAGTCAGTGATTTAAATTGTGTGATGATATTTTTTAAATAACTTTTCTGGGCATGACATAGATGGTATACAATAAGGGTTGGAACAATATCCTGGGTTCGGCTAGGATAGGGTTAATTTTCACCAGAAGTTGGGAGGGGGCCACAGGATATACAACCAAACCAGGCCATAAGTTATTCAATGCCATATGTGCAAAAGGGTGGGTGGGTTGACCAGCTGTGGCACTGCCATTTCTCAGTTTGTTCAATACTGCTCCTTTTGTGCTTTATTGCATTGCTGTTATCATTGTTGTTGTTGCTGTTGTTACTTTTCCTGTTGCATGGTTGTATTAAAATCACTTTGCACTTTTCTCCCTCTTCTCCTTCCCATTCGGAAGATGGTGGAGCAGTGAGCGAGCAGCCACATGGTGCTCAGCTCCCAGCTGGGTCTAAATGATGACATGTCCTCAAGGCCAACAGTATTAGTGAAGGACCAATTTTTCCTGCTTCACTTTTCCTTTGGTTAATATCTAACAAGCAGTCTTGAAAACAAGGGTGTTTATGCAGGAATCTAACTTCAAACCAGTGTGTGCAAGATGCATCCTAGTCTTTTCTACTGTGAACAGAATATGACAAGCAACCACATATGGTGATGTCGTGGTTTAGACATTGTCATGGTTTAGGCATTGTCATGGTTTAGACTCACCTGGGAGCTGAGCAGCACGTGTCTGCTCATTCACCACCTTCCACCCTGTTCCTAATGGGAAGGAAAATAGGGAGAAAAAGGCCATGGGTTGAGATAAGGAGAATTTAATAGAATAATGCGAAAGGAGAAGAAACAAGAGTAATAATAAGAAAACAATATACAAAACCAAATGACATAGAACAAATCCAACCAAATGACACTGCACCCCAGCTGATACAGACTGCTACACCAGAGCCCACACTTTGTCTGGCCCATCCCCTGCCTTATATAGTGGGCACAACATCAGTATGGTATCTAATAACCCACTGTCTGGTTCGGTTGGCTATCCTGGCTGTGGCCCCCTCCCAGCTCCTGGTGAAAATTAGCTCTATCCTAACCGTACCCAGGACATATATTCATTTACAAAAGCAGATCGTCTCACAGCCTATGCTGCTGGTAACACTGTCATTACACCCTTCTTCCAGCAGACTGTATCTCAGCTGGAAATATCTGGAAAAGACATAGGTGGAGGGTGAAGGCAGAAAATCCAAGAAATACTCATGCTGTGTTTGTATAGTCTCAGTTTTCCCTCCCTATAAATGGCAGTATGAGATACTTAAATTCCTGTGCAACAAACAAATCACCTTAATTGAACATGGTTTTCATTTGAAAACAAGCTGCGGAGCTTAAGGCTGAAGTCCTCCAGAGAAAATGGCCCTGTGATTTATATCAGTGCTGTAAGAACTAGAAGCAATTTGGAAGGTTGCACATGAATAATGCAGGGTGAGAACAGCACAGGATGAAACCATTGAAAGAAAGTAAATGAAATCCCCTTAATATTGGTACATATGAAGTAATTTGAATTATTTACCAGTACTATTACCAGTAATACTGAAGAACCACCTCAGAACGGCAAGCATCTCAAGTCCTGGGACAGCTTTGATACTGCCAGTTCCATAAAATCCTCTGTCTTGCCCAAAAGGTGTTAAAACCTACCAATGTGCAAGGCAACATGGTAATGCATAGAATGGTATGGAAACTCCATAACACGCAGCATGGAGCTTACTGAGATGAAGCTTGGATGCAAAGACCAGTCCAGTTCAAGGGAAACCAGCACAAATTGCCTTATGTGGACTTACTTAAAAAATAATCAAACAGCAGCACAGGGACAATTTCCAGTAGCCCTACAGAAGGACTCCTGATTCAAGCGTACTTTCAGCGTTACTATGTTGGACTACATTTTTCCACTCCAAGTAAATTCACTTACTCAAGTGTCAGATATTTTGGCAGGAAGTATGAGCACTAACCAAAATTAAATGTGTGGACTAGATAGGTCAGTGAATTGTAATAGAGTATGAAGCCTTTCATCTCTAGGTGTTTGATTGAAATTCAGACAGGGTTATTAGTGAGAGGAAGTAATTTTCATCCAAGTGCTTTTTGAGGACTATGCTGGGGGGAGAGCTGGTGACTCCATTGAAAGTCCCAGTGAGTAGTTGTCTTTTCAGTCACAACCTGCCCCAGTTACATCACTGTCAAAGCAACACAGGAGACAGGAGACAGACTCCTTATTTAAACATGAGTTGTTACTAGTTTATATCAGCTTAAGAAGTGGTGCAGTTTAAAAGAAAAAGTTCATGTGCAAAACCTGTGCTCCTAAATCAAGTGTAGGAATGTTTCAGCTCATATCTGTTCACTGGGAGTAGTTATTGTTTTTCTTCAAAAAGAATGAAAAGAAAGCAAACTAACTGCTAATGAGAAGAGAGATTTTTAAAAGTGAGCCAAGCCCCACAACCCTGTCTGAATGTGTGTACAGACAGATAACCCAACGCAGCTGAAGGGTACCTTCCCCAGCTGCTTCAACTGCCTCCTGGAAGACTCAGGTGATTCCACACAACCTTCACAAGGGTGGGTGCTGAACCCATTCCTGAAGTTTGGACCTTTGTGTAAAGGTCCACACAAAAACTCTCCCCTATGATGAAAAGGTAGCTCAGCCCTCAGACATATATGCCCGAGGAATGCAACACAGGCCCATGGCAACTCAGACTTATGTCAACATCAGAGGCCAGTACAAGGTGTAACTGTTGGTGGTCAGAGGAACATAAAGTAAATGAAAACTTCCTAAAGTGTTCTACACTTTTAAAGCACCTTGTCATGGTTTAAACCCAATAGGCAGCTGTGGTGGGTTGACCTTGGCTGGACACCAGGTGCCCACCCAGCTGCTCTGTCACTCCCCCTCCTCTGCCTCAGCTGGACCAGGGGGAAGAAAATAAGATAAGACTCCTGGGTTAAGACAAAGGTGGTTAATGCAAAGTGAAGCAAAGGCCATGTGGGGAATCCAAAGCCAAGGCAGGTTCCTTCTGTGGCTCCCATCGGCGGGCACTGCCTGGCCCCTTCCCGGGAAGCAGGGCTCCAAAGGCGCAGCGGGTGCTCTGGGGGACAAGTGGCCGCCCCT
>WTSP01001199.1:9532-24455 GCA_025331215.1 Actenoides lindsayi | reverse complement strand
GGGGGGGGGGGGGGGGGGGGGGGGGGGCGTGGTGGGGGGGGGGGGGGGGGGGGGGGGGGGGGGGGGGGGGGGGTGGTGTGGGGATGGAGAGAGAAAGAAATGCACAAATATAAACTGTATCACAGGTGCCCACATGAAACAGCAACAATGGATAGTAGTCAGTGGAATATACCAGTGGAATGTATATTCACCTTAAAAGTTTCCCTTTCTCCCTCTGCTTGCTTATGTCTACCCTTAATATCTCTCTTATTTTGTCAAAACAACTGTTAGAAGTGTTTATCTATAATCCAGACCACTGAACTGATTTGAGTGAAAAAACAAATTCAGAAGACCAAAAGGGTCAAGGAGGGTTAACAGTACCAAGGTATGCTTACTGTAATCTTACTGTTCTCTAGGTATCTGTTTGGCCTCTGCCAAAAAAGGGTAGAGGAGAGGCAAACTCCAGAGCATCCCAACAGGTAGGAAGTCAAGAAAGGGTGCCAGGAGACCCGCATGTGATTCTGTGAACTCCAACACAGAGACAGAAATGAGAAATGGGGAGAATTTCTTCAGCCAGTGTTACTGCTGAGGCCCGTGGCTCATCACACTACACCTGGAGACAAGAGTCCTGGGATAGTTGTGGTACACTTTGTGAAGTCTTGAACCAGAGCAACACTGCTGAAATTCGGTATAGTTCACAGTATGATCATGTAACACATCTGCTCATCCTGTTTTATAGTGACTGATGGAATAAATCAGAGAGAATGGAGGATTATATGCCAAAACATGTAGACTAATTTGAATTTTGTGGGAGAATGCTTCATTTCCTTCATTCCATCTTAAACAACCCTCAGCTAAGTAGCTTGATAGTTTTAAGAAGAGCTACTTCAGTCTGATTCCTGATTTCTTTTCAGCCAAACATCTGCACTAATAAAGACCCATATATATACAGTAATGCTGTGCAACCATAATTAACAGAGTGATTGCTTTGTTTCTGTACGGAATAAAAATATCAGTACAAAGGGTCTTTTTATATCAACATGTTCGCACAGGGGAAGACTACACCACTTCTTTGTATCACGATTCTGTTCAGCTTTCTGACAGCAAACCCAAAGGCCTAAGGATCCCACAACACCTTGTTACACAAATAAAGTTCCTTCATCTTCCTCCTCCCTTTTTCTGACCTCTTGTATTGCAAACATCTACTTCAGAGTGGGTTTTTTTTTCCCTCTGTATGTTCCAATTTAAAACAAAGTCTGGTGCAAATGGTCTGGGCTGCTTGACTCGTGTCCTTTGTCCTTCTCCAGGTAAATCAGGCTTCAGGCAGACTCTACCAGCTGTTCCACATGGGAAAGTGAATAAATTGGCATTTTACCTGCCTTGAAGGGGGTTATAAGCAGTTAATGGTTCAAATTCCCATGCATGGAAGGCACAGTACACATGTAAATTATTAGTCTAATTGCAGCAACAGAATGGTAAATGGCAATCAACAATGAGGAAGCTGCTGTATAGAAGTCTAATTGCTTGTATGCAACATCTGTTGCAATTGAAATTGTGACAAGATTCTGGCATTAATATAATCTTTCTAATAACTGGACACAGAAATGAAACATAAATGAGGAGTTCCTTCTGGCAGGACAAAATGAAACAGAAACTGTGATTAAATATCACACCAAACAAAGTACCTCATGCATGGCACCATAAAAAAAGCAAGTTTGTGACATTAGCATCCTAAAAGATTAGATGTTTCTCCCTCCTATCTTCTGCTGTTCAGAGCTCTTTTCCACCCTTCTGAATGAGAAGATATTCCTCAGTGTTACATTTCTGGCAAAAATTGAGAATCATAAGTAGAAGAATCTTCTGGGACTGTTCTCAGAAGAGCCTGAGTCAAGTGCCAGTTATGTAGGTTCTTCCAACCTCACCCATCAGAACGGAGAGGTGATCAATAACTCTGCTACAAAATGCACTCTGTAGCTAGCTTTCAGAACACTTTTATTTTCATTACTTATTTTCCTGGCATTGCTGTCATGAGACTTTAAGTTATTTTGAATACAAATTCTGAAAGTAGTGACTGAATTAGAAGTAAAATAACTGTACAAACTGTTAATAAATATATATTCAGATTGTGCTTCTAAATGAATACTTTACTATGACTTCATCATAATTTGGACTGTATTTTTTTTTTAACACAGAATAAAAGAGGAATTCAATAAAATGCAAATAAAGTATCAGTGGAAGTTAATGAACTGGAGTTTCCTTCCACAGATACCGCTTTAACTACATTTAATTCATAAAAATGTTAAGTATTATTTGTCATGGATTTCATAAAAAATATTTCTGATATTCGCTTTTGACTTAGGTGCTTTTTTTATCTTATTGTAAAATTTTGCTCTATTTTAAAACCAATGGTGTCAATGCCATAAAGTGTATCTTATATGCTTAAAAGAAACCACAAACCATAAGCTCCCCAAAACATAAATTCTGTGAATATATTGTTTAACAGTAGCTTCAATGTAACACTTTATTTCTAATTTTCTAGAAAGTAATATTTATTATTTCGCCATTTTCTGTGCAAATGTTTTATTTATACCTCTACAGTAACAACAGCTTTGCCATTTCCTCTGGCAGGAGGGTGTGCAGACACTGCCTCTCAGTGTAGGCTAAGCCAGGCACTCAGTGATGGTAACAAAATCAATCTACCAGCTATCAGTACTGCTGCTACACCTAGATAGAGAGCAGTCCTAGTTTGTCCAGATTCCTCTCCGAAGTGCTGTGTCTGCCATCTATTTTCTCATGACAATACAAATCTCACTGCAGCAAATACATTTTTGATTACCTGGCCTGTTCGCCTGCCAGTGAGTAATTAGTACTGTTATCACCTAATCAACTGTTGTTTAAATGCAGAATGTAAACTATGTCCTTGGCTTTGTTCTTTTCACTCTGAACACTGGTAAAACCAATAAGCTTTTCAATGAAGTTTCCCATAACTCAAGCTCTTGAAATACCAGTACTTGGAGATTAAAAAGCAGCTGTATTGTAAGAATTTACCTCTTGCTGTACCTAGGGAATGCAACACTTTACTACTGTGGTTTAGACATTTCCGAACTGTTTTTTTAAGGCCTGTGTGAGAACATTTTTGTTTTCATAAATATTTTAATTGTTGTTTAAGACTCCTTATAGTGCCAAATTATTTCAATTCGGAAAACTCAGGGATCATTCAGCTTTTGCCAGGAGACTGAATTCCTCTGACATCATGCAGTTAACTTTTAGTTTATGCTGCTGCCGATGGGGTGTTCTCATTTATTTCACAGGACTTCAATGAGGTCCTAACTGACATTCCTGCACCTTTTCTAGAGCAAAGCTCAGTGTTACACAAAGCCCCAGTCACAAAGTCAGTAGTAGCTGACAGCAAAAGCTTTACTGGGGAAGCATACCACAGACTCCATACTGGGCTCCACTAGTACCTTCAAAGCATCTCATCTGCACGCTTAAAAAGAAGTTATAAACTGTTACTCAGCTTGCAGCAACACTGGACAGTTTTTTCACAGTGGATTATTCTCTTGTGCTCTAAGAAGTTTCTTCTGCAGTCCTGATAAAAAAAAAAAAAATAATAGACAAAACTGTTCTATTTTATTTTTTCCCCCTAGAGGTATAAAGACAATACAACAAGGACTCCTAGGTGGGATGTGTAAGACCCCAAGGGAAGATCATGTCTGAAGTTGTCCCACATTTCAACTGAGTCTCTTATCTATTGATCAATCAGAAGTAGCTCATTCTCAATATCTCCTGCTAGTAAAACAAAATAATGAAAGTAATCTCCATCGTATGAGAAATTCTGTGCAGAACTTAGGTCTTCAACAACCACATTGACTAGCAAATTTTTATGCCTAACACGTGGTCGCTCACCTCCATCAATTTCATTCTGCACATTGGAACAAATCTATTCTTATAGCGATCATTTTTTCCTTTTTTTTTTTCTTTTTTTTTTTTTCTTTTTTTCTTTGGATTTTGTGGTTTGTTTGTTTTTGTTTTTAAGAAATCTTGACTATTTCCAGTGAAGACAATTCCAGAGGGATACAAGCTAGGGGTCTTTTCATCATCGAGCATCCAGACAGTCACTGCTGGGAGACTCAGATCAGATCTCTGTCTGAACTCCTGTTTTGCAGAGGTCTTTGACAGCTTTTCGCAGTAAGATGCACTTTACCTCATGTTCAAAACCTTACCATGTGCTTCAGAACTAGTATCTCATAAGGTCAGTCACCATCAGCAGGGTAAATGCTATCATGCCTGACTGTAGGAGATGGCAGTAAGAGCTGTAAATGAATAGCACCACAGTCCATATTTATTTGCTTTATATAATTCATATACTTCAGTTAGCATTTTAGACACCACAGGCTTCCTCAAAAAATAGACAGGAGCACATTTCTATTTTCCTCTATTATGTATGTTAAGAGCTAACAGTGAAAAGGGTTTTAATTAAGGTATACCAGTTAAGTATCTAAAATAAGAAACACAATCCCCATATTTCAGTGCTCCTCTCCACTATGATGTAAAAGATACTTTTACTTCACTATCTCTGTAGAAGTAATAAGTAGGCTTCAAAATAGTAGAAAAAACAAAACAATTCAAACACTGCAGACTCCCAGAGCTTAAAGAAAGCTGTTAATATGACATTGACCAAAAGCTCAGTCTGAATCTTTTCAGAACCTTAGATAATATAATTTTCAGTGAACTCATTATTTTTATTGTCAGATACACAACTAGGAGAGTTATTGGTGTTTTACTATCTTGACACCTGAAAGAAACCAAAAAAATTTAAAAGACTAATTTCTCTATGCATGTATAAAAAATTATCAAGTTACGTTTCAGTTAATATATTACAACATAAACATATAAATAGGTTGATATTTCTGATACTTTTGCTCTTCTTGAAGGTTTGCTACATGTTTACACTTATGTTTCTATCTCTACAGTACTGGAAATACAAATTTTTTCTCGGTGTTTTACTTATCTTTATGAAGCAGATTTGAAAGAACACTTCTAATAAAATGCATTACAAAGATGTGAAAACAATTAACAAGTAAGTTGATGTTATGTGTTATTTGATAAAATGTAAATTCTATAAAACATGTTAATATTTGTTAAAGACAAAAAAAAAAAAAGCATGAATATCTATAATGAAAAAATAAATGAGGCCCTACAATGATGTCATGTAAAACATTTCTTTAAAATGCAGTCTATGTTCCACTAGCTCTTCCCAACAGTTTCTTTGCTTTCTTGAAAGAGTTTATCCCAAAATAAAATTATTAATAATGTTTTACTTTGACCCCAGAGTCTGTATCCTACTTGTTGACAAGTGACAGGAGGCTGCAGTCATGCTGTTGTCAAGTTAGAAGTATCTTCCAAAAAAATTAGATCAGAAAATTTATTCTTTCTGAGACATTGTCTACAGTGAATAGAGTAAACCTAACTGAAAGTACAGACACTGATCTAAATTTGAGAAACAAAGCAACTGACAGTTGACAAAGCATCTAATGGGATGAACAAATACTACCATTCTGGATTAGTTTTCAAACCTTTCCTTACCACTAAATTCATTTTTTTTAAAAATATACACTGTTTTGTCTTGTATATTTTCTTTTAAGGTTTTATCCAAAGCTTTTCTGGAGCTGAAGAAAAGTATGCTGGATCCTCCAAATCTCTGAGTCAAAGATTTTTGCACTGTTATATGGACCAAGACATATTCCAGTAACTCATTAAGCCAAATTAATATTAAATGTCAGAGCTAACACTCTAGTATCTAATTTCCTTATTGTGTCATTCAAAAGGATAAGCAACTGTATTGTTTCTCCTGAAGCTCATTTCCATGCCCACTATTATATTGCCAAATAGTGGTTTTCAGATTAATAATAAAATAGAACACAAAGACACTTTTGTCAAGTGTCTCTAACTTAATTGCAAAGTTAACTAGAAATTTGGCAGTGCATACACATTTAACAACATCTCATCTGTGAGACACTCTCACACACATTAAAATGGAGGAAACACTCATCAATTTTTCAAGCAAACATTCAGATCTAGCTATTGCTAGTATGCCAGATCTCAGCTGTCTTTTTTGTCCACTATCCAGATATATTACTATGCAAAACACAGATTGTAATACCCTTGTGTAGAACATTGGCTTACACTGTAAATCCCATTCATTTCACCAGAAAAGTTTATAAGTGAGTTACTATTTAATATAAAATAATTAAATGCTCAGATTCTCCATCCCCAACATCTCATCTTCTCAAAGAAATAAAAACTGCAATAAGAAGTGTTACATCAACTGTTCTAAGAAATGTACACCTGACTAGCTGGATTTCTCTAACAGCTTGTGGCCCTAAATTGCAAACAAATCAAACCAAAGTATCTCCAACCAATTTTAAAACAAAAAGTTCCAATGCAGAACTGGAAATTCCAATTCCAATACATTTGGAAATAGTTTTGGAAATACTCTTGGGACTAACTTGCTTTAAATGCTGTGATTAATCAAGAGTTTTCTGCAGTAGTTACAACCTATTTAAATCCTTGTTTCTTGGGGCTTTTCTTTGTATCCTATTCTGCAGTTTTGTTTTTTTTTTGGTGAGGGGGGGGTGTGTGTTTTGTTTTGGTTTTTTGTTATATAAGCAGTTATCTGGATGAATTTCAGCAATTATCCTTAGTTCTTTAAATGATTTCTTTTACAACAGAAGACAAGATAATTTCACATCGTCAGCTTACTTTCTTTTCAGAAGTTTCTCAGTCTTCCCTTGGTGGAGAGCTTGCAGACGGCTTTTCTAAAGAACCAGAACTTAACCTCTTCTGAAAAATAGTACATCCCAAAAGAAATGTTGTAAAACACAATCTTAAGTTTTACTGTATCAGAGTATATTAAAAACATTAGATTGGGGAATAAGAGATTCACACCACAGTACCTCTTCCAGAGGCAGAATAAGAAAACTGGTTTTTGAAATGCTAAGCTATTTGGCTAATTAACATTTTTGGCAATACTATTCTTCATGTGCATAAAAAACTCTACTTTTCATTCCAACAAATAAGTAGTCAAGAGCAAGAATATATGTCTCATTTAAATTTAAAATGCAGGCACTATTTCTCAATGCTCCTTAACCACTTTTGCCTCATAACAAAGGATGTTGTGAAGTACAAGAATATAAATGTGTCCTGATACAGACTAACTGCATGCATGAGGAAATGGTTGAATTGTCATTTCTTAAGGGTTTTGTTTGTGTGTGTGTGTAATCTATTTAGACTAAGGCCCTTAACATGGGAATAAACTTCACAGGGTTTATTTTCTGATGTGCTAATAAAGCACTTCTTACTGATCTTCTCTACGATGTTGCATTTTTTAATGAATATCTAATAAACAGTCCGTGTCCACCTTTCACACTGAAGAGTCCTAGAGAGTGTAGTCTTTCCTCAAAGAAAAGTTGCTATACATTTTATTAATTTTGTTACTACTTCCTTTTTCCATCCAGAACTACAATGAATTGACATGCACATTGCCAGTAGCACCTTGATTCTCTAGCTGAATACACTCTGAAGTCAGCATTATTATGAATAGATTCTTGGTTGTTTCTTCCTCTGCCACATCACAACATGCTGCTGTGCTGCAGGTCCAAAATGCCCTGTAGTGGCCTGCTATTTCACTATTGTCTTCATTTAGTATTTGTACAGTAGTAGCACCAGTCTGGTGACAAGAGCTGTCCCTGGAAAAGGAAGACTATTTTCCCAAAGACTTTACAAAAAAATGAAAGGCAACAGCAGAATAAATTACCTATGAGAAAATAACAGTTGTGATCAGAATAAAGAAATGTTAGAAATCACATCTGCTTCTCAAATACTTTTTATGTTGTGTGAGAATTGTGTCAATAGAAGGGTATACTAGCGAGCAAATGGAGACGCAGCGAAGCTGGCTCACAGACATCTGTGTCTGACAGGGTGGGGTTCTTTTGTCTACAGGGTGGTATGTAGGAAAGTGCAACAGTGTTGTAGAAAAAAAATATTTAGAAAGGTTAAGGATTGTCTCAAAGATACTGTTAACCCAACATTGATGGTGATTATTGTGTCTGTTCTCAAGCATCAGAATAAGCTACAGTCATTTGTCTTATTTAGCTGTTTGTATGGCATCTCCTTCTTAACTTACGGAATTATATCTTATGGCATTGATTCAATAAAAATAAACATTTCATAAGAACATACATTAAGTGATGTATTGTTTGCTTATTATGAAGTTTTTAAGTAGTTGTTAAATAGTTGCTCGACTTTAGAGCTGACCTTGCTTTGAACGGGAATTTGGAACAGAGATATCACTTCCAAGTTAAATTGTTTTGTGAGACAACAGGAGGAGACAACTGTTCTGCCAAACCTGCATTTGCAAGAGCATTTTGCCAGCATTTCCCAAATAAGTCAGGAAGTTGACAGTTTAGTTAAACATTTCCCAGAACTCTGCTCTGAATAAGTGGAGGTGCATAAATCTGGGAGAATACATCTGTGTGGTTGTACGTAAGATAGAAGAGAACTGTCATATGTTGTCTCTTCATTAAAACAGTTCTCTCTTAAAACTAGACCTCTTTCACAGGGCAATAATTTATCAAATATAAGGTGCAGGTGGACTGAGAATGTATCTACACACATCAAACAAATATGGATAAGAAGTTTTTTCAGATGTGGTCTTGGTATAAACAGATTAAAGTATGATTTTCTTTCATTTCAGTTTACAACTGTGTTTTTGGACTATAACTTTTATACTTAGCTGTCCAAAAAAGGCTAAAATGCCAGACACTTTTGAAGTAATTCAGCACATTCTAGCTGCTGCTTCAACCTGTGACTAAACCAACCTTTAAGGGACATACAGGATATCAGCAGACCAACATTATGTGTAAAAACACAGAAAACCAAGGCTGTAAAATATTGTATTCAGAGAGATAGTATTGCATGGTGAGAATAACAACTCTCTCACAGGACAAAAGTTGCTAGAGGCTTCTGATTAAACAAAACAATGATTTAAAGAAAAAATAAAGAGAAACTGCCAATACAGATTGTGAATCAAAGTGTTGATAGTAGCAATGCTATCAACAGCAACTACAACTTTCAGGGTGCTACAGTGAAAATTTATCAATGGAATATACTGCAGGTGACTTGAACTCCTTCTGCTCATGTTTGAATTGATGGGACACAAACCTATTCAGATTCAGAATATGATAATGAACTCATACTAACATACCTTGCCTCTCAGCAAGATTACCTTAGATTTAATACCACACTGTCTTGCTTCTGAAGCTCATGCAGTCTGTTCAGATATTTTTGTAATACAGCATTTGTACATATTCTTAACATCTTTCTCCTAAGTATGCTGCAAAGCAAAAAGAGTAGTGTTAGCAAGGAGAGGGCTATGGTAAAACAATCAAAAGAGAAGAACTGATTTGTCAGATAAAGTCATAGTCCCCTGTTAATTTAGTAACAAGAATCTAACATGAGAAAGCACTTTCTAATCAAGGAGCCTTTTTTGTTTGTTTTTTTTTTTAAATAAACCCCTGAACTATGTGCTTGTTTATGTAGTAAGAGACAACATATAGAAAATGCATCACTTACCCAGAGATACTTTTTTTTTTCAGCAAAGCCATTGGAGACAGTCTACCTGAGGCTTCCAACTTCCAGTGGGAAGTGTAAAATAGCAAGTTGTCTGTGCCTGACAAGTTGGGAAATTAAGATTGAGACCCAACACAGAAATCTGAATAAATGGGTGGTCTACATACTCACTGAGTGCAGAAGGTATTCTCATTTTCCCCTCTGGAAGACTGTATTTGCTGCAGCTGACATGAATGAGATGCAGCCATCCAAGAAAACATTGCTGCATATTTTAGCACCAGCTGCAAAGATAATATGAAAAAGTACAAAAAAAAAAATTATAAAAATATCATCAAAATGATACAAGCTTCCATTCCACCCTTGCAAGTAGTAGAGCTTTAATTATGTAAGAGACTTAAACTTGGAGACTGTCAGTTGCAGGGTGTAACAACTGGCATCCTCTGTGAGTCTCACAGAAAAGACTTGCAACACATCTACTGATGGACTACCTCTACTCCTTACAGCCTGTGCAAAATAGTGTTTTACAGGAACATTCTGAAAGATCAATGAAGTGAAATCCCATCAGAGAAAAGAGACAGATTGATATTAAGCTGAATCTTTTTCTCTGTAGTCTGAACCTTCACCATCTCTGACTATCTTCTAAATATATAATAATTCATTTTTCTTTGAGAAAGAGAGCTCCTCTGTAACAGAGCTACATTAAATTTTCTGTGAAGATTAAGAAATCTACTGGATGAAGGGCAGAATTTCAAGATCCAGAGGCTAGACAGAATAATGTACCATGATGAAAAAATGTATAAAGAATAATATTTCACACCCAAAAATTTAGAATATTCCATTAAGCTGTTTTAAGTTTACTTAAAAGATACTTATGTGAAGATAACTAATTGCTGTCTTATGCCCTTGCCAGTCTTCCCTTCTGACTATACAGGTCAGCATAAAGATTGAGAAAAGAGGAACAAATGTAAATTCTGATTGTAGGAATAGGTTAATGGTAGCAATAAGGTTGCTTAAATGAATATTATTTGCTCTAAGCTATCTTCCAAATCATAACGCAATCATAATGCAGACACTGCTGGAGAATTCCCACTGACCTATGTGTACTGAATAAAATAATTCTAGATCTTTTTAGATCACAGAGGAAAGATTGAATCATTCATATGTCTCCAAGTGGTGTGGCAAAGCCCTACATCTTCCTCTCCATCTGGCTATAGTAAAAAGTGGCCCGTTTTTGCTGCTTTGTCATTTGAGATATTTTATGTCCCAAGTCAGTCACAGATTGTTCTAAAAATCTACATGTTGCAATTCTGCTTGGTTGTTATTCATAGGCTTATCTTGCTCCTTTTTGCCTGACATGATTCCTGCAGAGTAGCAACCAGAACCTAGGCTGTAATTACTCAGCCACCTGCGGCTGCATAGGTGAAAATAAGAAAATTGTCTCTATGACACAACACAGAGTATAGCTGCCTCTGAGTCAAGAAGAATTCAGTACATGAAATCAGGTATAGGAAGGATCAAGTTCAAGAAACTTAAGTTATGTACAGATGGGTCGTAAGGGTTGGCTTTGAGGGTCAGCTGTCTTCGAGATGTCTTGTTTAGGAGTACCTGCACATTTTTGTCAGTCACCTATCAATGTCAATTGATAAAAGTTAATACATGAACAACACTATAAAAATATTTTATACTTCCAATAAAAACTGTAGCAATATTAAGAACATCTACTGCTCTTTTGTTTGACTTTTTCTGTGTTCGTTCACTGGTACAGTGAACCTGTTCCCTTTGAATTAACAGATTTTCTGCTTGCTCTGTAACAGTAGTTCATCCTACTGCATAAATTAAGGCACCAGGCAAGCATAACAACCCGATCAACATGCCTAGTGGCTAGACTGTCTAGGACCTACATATAAACAAGAGAAAGAGAATCACCTAGTGAATGATTTGGGACACACAACTTTGTCTCCTATCTGAAATTACTCCATGGAATTACTCTCTGCCTTTCATCAATATGTGTGCACACTAGCCTCCAATTTGAAAGTGCTCAAAGCCAGGTGGTACGAAACTTCCTCATGCTTTCAAGCAATGCATGAAGAGGAAATCTTCTGCACTCTTAACTCTTCATTTAAAAAAATTAAATTATTTTAGTGACTTCCTAAGTTTAAGAATGGGGCAAGTGGAATTGGGGAATTTTGTGCACCAGCTGCTGTAGTATGGCCTGGTGGTTAAGAAATGTTGCTAGACCCAACGGTAAACAAATGCTATTTTTTTTTTTACCTCCATGTTTAATTTTGCACAAAACTAAATTTTGTAGCAAACCCTATATTTCTGTTGGCAGTATCTAATGAATCAATTCTGAAGAACTGCACTTAACCTGTTCCTGTGAGGTCTCCACTCATCCACAAACCCATCAGTACCAGAGCTACTGCTAATGCTCTAAATGCCTGGTGAGCTTCAGCTTATGGCTATTTAATTATTGAAGGACTTTTTTGAGCAATGACAGTGAAATGTTGTCTTCTTCCTTGATTTACTATGGTTATACTGTGGCCTCATACAGAAAATGAGAAGGTCCACAGAAGTATTTACATAAGCCAGGGAAAATCATTGTGTAGGCACAGTGCACAGTGTTTTACCCATTTCTTTATCTTGTTGTTGCTGATGCTGTCATTTTCTATCTATGCTTTTAAACTAATCTCTTGATTCTTCTGAATAATTGATTTTATGGTATCATATTATTCCAAGTGTATCCTCAATTCCTGCTTCTCTGTTTATATGCATTCTTGTTTTCTTCCAAAATGCTGAAAGTCTTTTACTTGCTTGTTTTTTCCTACTGCCTTTAGTGTTAACCAAAGAGTATCACATGTATGGCTCAGGGATGCTGGGGGTAGGAAGAAGAGGAAAAGAACAGTGGGAGAAATAGGAGAAAAATGCATTTTAATTCTCTGGCTCCTGCAATATTTTGCTTCCGCTGCTCACATTCAGTTCTCCACAGGCAAACGTATTTTATTCCCAGGTTCTCCACAAGTCTCTCCACACAAACTGAAGCTTCTCTTAATCATTCCCTAGTGCCTGGCCCTTCCAAACCAGTATGTAAACAACACTTTCATAAATTAAGGTCCTTATCCTAATTGCTTCTTGAACATGTTTTGCAGAGAATGGAATAAAGTGCTATACTGTCTCTTCCCACTGATTGTGGACTTGGTTTATTTTAAATGTGAGTGTTACCAACAGTAGGTAAAGAAAACTAAGGTAGTGCTGTGTGTTTGAGTATCAGATCAATTAATTCTACATGTAGTCTTATCATGTGGCAATCATTTTAGTGCCTGAATCTCTCTGCCAGTGCATTAAGCAATGCAAAAAAATTGTGTCACGTTTGCCCTATCAGCCTCAAGAATTTGTCTATTGAAATTTTCCTAATCAGGAAAAGTATAGGTTTGAGTTTTGTAGTGCAGGGATTGATTTGAGTTTTCTTTTTCTTTTTTTTTGTTTTCATTTTTAAGAGAAATTAAAGTGTCTTAAAAAAATAAGATTTACAATCTTTTAGGCTGACTGGATCAGTCAGTGTAAATTTTGTCAACTACTTGTTAACTTCATGCTTGTAGAAGTCCATTGAGTTAGTCAAGCAAAACTGTTGGACACAATCCTCTTCTAGTTTTTCTCAGTAACATCAGGCCAGGCTAAAGAGAATTTAGATATAACTTGCATATAGAAGTAATTTCCAAAGGAAGTAATTCAGAGAATATTAAGATTGTATTGTTCAACTTTAAGAAAGGAAATGAGACTTTTTTTGTTTTTTTTCACTGATTTCTGAAGAAAAAACACATGTGTATCTGTCTTTCACATATAGGATTTCAGAACTTAGTTAATGCTGTTCTAAATCAAAAAGCTCATAGAAAATATATTGTATATTATTTATTTCTCCTATTTATAATGTAGGATGATAGCTCTTCAGGAACATGTCATGCAGCTCAAGTGACTCTCATGCTTTGCATAACTAATAGAGAATAGTCCAAGGGATTAATTAGTAAACATGTCACAGGCCAGTATCTGCAATTCCAGCTAGGCCCCATCTGCATATTTTGTTGCTTGCAGCATTTGAAAATTAGACTTGGTTTCTGTATCAATTACATGTTTTTGCATTATTTGCCCTAAATATTTTTAAAAGTTTTGCCTAGAAACAGTTGTGGAAGTGCAGAGCTGTTATAAAATATATATTTTTTTAACATTCTGCCATTATTCTTGAGTATATTTATACAGACATAGTAATAGAATACTGAATTTCTTTAAAATGTAGATATTTTATTAAAAATCTCTGTATTCATTACTTTTCATAGAGGGACTATGTAGTTTTTTTGGTAATTGCTGATAATTTCCATAATTCACATCTGTTATTGTGCTAAAATAGGTTTTTATATAGTTATTTTTTGTCATGTCTGCTAATATGCATGAATATAGTTTACTTATTAAAATGAAGAAAAAGTAATATTGTTATATATTGTCCCTGATCATTATTTCAGTCTACACACTGAGGTTTTAGGTACTCTCCTAAGTGATAGAGTTGTAATGGTGTTACAAAATGAACAATTTTTTAAAGTATTTTTTTTTCTGTTCAACAGATTAGTTTTCCTGCTTTGAGAAAAGCAATGGCATACACAGTTATGACACAGGTAGGCTTTTTTATTAATTGCAGTTTAACAAGGTTACTGGCAGAATCATGTAGACAGAAATTGAATTAATTTATCCATGGGGGAAAATGGTCTTTATGAATTATCAGAAACATTCATATGTGATACCTTGCTGATGATTTTGAAAGATGCATACTCACCAAAAGACCTATTGAAGTCTGGAACCAATGAACTTTTCAGTATTTTAAAGTAAAATTATAATTTTTCATCGATTATAAAATATCAGACTGTATTTCTTTCTCTGTCCCACTAAACTTTTCATCTTCACAAGAGACTGATAAAAAAATCAATTAGTAGTATTACATAGATTAATACTTAATAACCTTCTAAAGAATTAGAATGTTTTTAAAGAAAGATGAAAATGAAGGAGTATATATATCTGGATTTTAATCTGAAATGTGAGAAAAAATGTATTGTCCTGGGTTCGTCTTTGATTGGTTTGTACTAATGTTTGACTCATGGTAAATAAACTATTTGAATCTGGAAAGGGAAAGAAAGAAAGGAAAGGGGAGGGAAGGAAAGGGGAGGAAAGGAGAGGAGAGGAAAAAGGAAATGGAAAAGGAAAAAGAAAAGGAAAAGGAAATGGAAAAGGAAATGGAAATGGAAATGGAAATGGAAATGGAAATGGAAATGGA
>WTSP01001198.1:18814-64895 GCA_025331215.1 Actenoides lindsayi | reverse complement strand
ACCCCGGGGCGGACCGGCGGGAGCTGCGCGCATCCCCCCTCGCCTCGCCGCCCCCGCTCCGCCCAGCGCAGCGCCGGCTCCTGCACGGCCGCCCCGCCGGCAGCAGACGGTCGGGAGCCGTGGGGAGGCGGGCGCGGAGGAGGCTCTGCCGCCGCCGCCGGGAGCTCTCCGTCCGCACCGCACCGACGTCGGCGCGAACCCCCCCCGGCGCCGGGGGGGAGCGGGGGCTGGGCGCGTCGCGAGCGAGAGGCAGCAGATGCTTCAGGAGGCACAAACCCGGCGGAGGAGCTCGGCCCAGGCCAGCGCCTGTCCGTGTGCCGGCTGAACTGCTCAGCCCACCTGCTCCCTCCGGGACGCGAGGACCCGCCGGGCGGTTGTCGGGGAGCCGACGGCCCCGTGCGCCCCTCCGTGGAGTGAAGGGCCGTCAGGGCTGCACCGGTACGGGCGCCGAACCGCCGTGGAGGCGGCCCGAGGTGACGGGAGGCCGGGAGAGGTGTCGCGCCAGCGCCGGGAGGACTGCCACCGTAAGTCCCGGCAACTTCGCCTCCTGCGCTTCCCCGTCCGCCGCTCCCGGGAGAGCGGCCGCGGCGCAGGCGGGGAGGGAGAGCCTCGGGAGGTCCTGCGAGCGGCGGAGGGAGGGCTGCGCGGGTAGAGGGGCGCAGCCCGCAGCCGAAACCGGGGGGAAGAGACAGGGAGGGGGTTGTAAGAGCTCTAACCCGCGGCAGCGGCGTGTGCCGTGCTAGCCCGGAGGAGGGGGTGCGGGCGGGCCCCGCCGCGGCTGCTCGGCGTTGGCGGGCAGGGCGGGCACTGACCGCGGGCTTCGAGGGGCTCGGCCGGTGCCTCGGCGGTGACAGGGAGCGGGGCATCCCGGCGCTGCCGCTGCGGCGCTGCCGGTAGGATAGAGATTATGGAGAGTAGCCGCTTCTCATGCTGGCAGCACAGGGCATTTAAATGACACCTGAGTCACAAGTCTGTGCTTCTCATTCTTGTCAGATATTATTTCCGTGTTATTTTTCATCTGCTACAGCGAGATCTGTGCTTTCTTTGTAATTCCACACTGTAAATGTAAGAACAACATTAGTAGGTATCAGTGTATTGCCATTGATGAGGGTAGGTTTCTGTATGAGACTGTTTACTGTACGTGTCCAAGTACAATATAAATACCTGCCAATATCGTCTTTAAATTGTTACATTGATTACATTCTTTCAGGCTTTTTGACAAGGTTAACATAGTTAGTTGACAATTTATAAAGAAAAGAGAAAAACTTCTGGTTTATTTTAGTTACAGACCGTCATCTGGAACTGAAATGATGAATGAAAACTCATTCATAAAAGGAGTAAATAGAAAGATGTGTATCCCAAGACCTCTTAAAGTCAATACTGCCATTATCGAACGCATGCCTTCCTGCCACGCTTTTACATACGCTGTCCACCACTTGAACTTCTTAAGGGTAATACAGCATGTGGTATTCTTTCTGGGACTGTGCACTTTCCCTGTTACAATAGAGTTAAGTAGTCTGGCTAAAGGGCATTTAGAATGAATTAATCAAGGCATTGCATTAAAATGCCTTTTTATTTTTTGTAGGCACTGAATGAAATAAAGCTCTTGCTTCTGCTTCTTTTCCCCTCCAGTGTTTGTAGGATGGTATTCAGATGGGGAACCCTTGTGCTTGATCAGTGGAAGGGTCCCTATGTTGCTCTAGGGCTGAATGCATCAGGGCTGACCAGGATAACATTTTTCTGCTACCAATAGCTTAAACCACAGGTAGTGTCAAGATGAAGAGGGAATTTAATTCACCACTCAGAATCCTAAGCATAATTGTCAAGTAGGTAAACTACGGGAGAGCCAATATTTCCTTTTATTTTCTTCTAACAACCTTTACCACTGGTAACCTTTGCTTAGTTACCCTCTAGTGCTTACTGTAGCTGTCATATGCTGTCTGCCATGAAATAATTCTGAAGGAGCTACAACACTGTGTTTCAGTACCTATGGGCATATAGTCAAGTATGCTAACTTTATAAATATTGAGTAAATGTGGCCCTTTTAAGATCAATGGCAAAATCCCAATTAACTCCTCCAGTGTGGGCTTCTCTGTAGGTCTTCATTATTATTTATAGTCAGTCCAGCTAACTTTGGTTAGAAATTCAAGTGACAATGTTTAAATTTGGCTAATGATGGCACTTCTAACAAATCTCCATAGTAGTACCTTAAAATCATGGGTAAAAGCCACGCAGGTCTTATTATATATAATAAACAGTATTGTGCTTTCGAGAGGAGCAGGCAGTTCAGGTTTGTCTATACTCTGATCTTTATGGGTGGTTTCATCAGAATGGATCATAACCAAATCAGACTGCAGTTTGCATATGTACCATATTTTAACAGAGGTATTCAGGCAGCATGGGGGAGAAATATTATCAGATTATGTTGCTTATGTCAAAGAAGTTCACAAATAAACTTCTAAATATTGGACTTACCATAAAAAGGTCAGGAAACAGTCAAGCTCTGCTACAGTTTAGTTCTCTGCAGCTCATAAGCTTTAATGGGAGATGAAGCAACGGAAACATCTTTTCTAAAAACCTCACTGAAATATTACTGAATAGTATGTTCACAATATGTTAATAAACTGACTGAACCCAGTTTAGCAAACTTTTCTTCTTTCATGTCTACAGCAGTATGGTTTTGCAAACTACCTGAAAAACTTGAGAATTTTCGTTAATGAAAACAATGTTCTACAGAGTGTTTGCTGAATCGGTTTTCTTCTAGCTCTCTTCTAGCTCAAAGTAGAATGGAACAATGCTTAAAAGCTAGTCACTTTATATGTTAATATTAAATCTGTATCTGTAGACCTGTAAGAAGCTGAATGGGCACTTTCAAGTCCTGTTATATTTATATATGCCACAATTTTGGCGTGACCAACATAGCTGCCAATAATTTCTGCTAATTTTGTATAAGCAAAAATGGAAGAAGAAAGAGAATATAATGACTAAGTGCAGTTTTAGGAAAAAAGAGCAACTGAATGATTGAGCTACACTTCACTGAAAGTTGTGTTAGGAAGTACCATGAGATTCAGTTCTGAACATGCCTGTTAGTTCTACATATTAGTAAGCTGGTAAGATCAGTTTTGTTTTATTTCTTGTAATTAATGTCTGGGTCCTAACTGTTGCTGTTGAAGTCAGTATTGAAACTCATGCTAATGCCAGCACAAATCATACCTGGGCCTTTCAGGGGTGATCCTGTTATGTGCTGAGCACTTTCAGCCACTCTGTGCTAGAGTGGCATCCAGACAGGTCCCTGCCCAGAACTACAAGCACAGAATAAAATTCACCATCTTGAAAAATTTGCAATGTCTATAGTAAGGAGAGACTAAGACGTGTTGCCGAAGGCCACGTAATAGGCCAACAGATGATCTAGAGCTGAAACGTGAGTACTCTGTATTTAACAAGGGCACACTGAGAATCTTTTAACAGAACTGAATGTTAAATGATTCATTGATAAAGGTACTCAGAAATGAATGACCAGTGCCCTAAATTTTATGTTATTTTTCTCTGATCTTGTTTATTTCAGTATTAACCTCAATGTTTACTAGCAGTAGCCTGCCAAAGAACAGCAGATAATTACATGTTGTTTGTTCTGTGCTGGTTTTTGGTCTTACACCCACTTTCCATTTGACATGGTTTTTAGTCACTTCCCTACTCAGGAAGGAGTGGGTCTGGCTGCTAGAAGCCTTTGGTACTTGAGTGTGACGCTAGCATCAGCAGCAAGACTTACCACTGTGTCCCAGTCCTGCAAAGCAAGTCACTGGTCTCTGGATGGCTTCCATGCCTATGTGACAGAGCTGCTTTGGATACTCGAAATGTCTGCTTCAGGAGGAGCCCTGGGATCTCTGTGTGGTACTGCGTTACAGAGGTGGTGTTTCGTACGAGAACTTGCTACAACACAGGTGCTGTAATGAGTGGTTCTGATGCAGAGAAAGCCTAGGTGACAGTTTTCTAAAAGGTAATTGTCATTCTTCTGAAGCAGCAGAAGCAACTGCGAAAGATCACACAGCTAAATAGCACTGTTAATTTTAACAAATAATTTTGCTTAAAGGTCAATAGCACATATACCCTAGATATTTTGTGCTGAAGCTTTTTCGTTATTTTTGTTACAGATATACTTCCATGCATAGCTTTTGATGGTGGTGGGAGCTGGCAGGTGGAAAGAATGGAGGATGTTTATGCAGGACTGTTTTTTAAACTGTCTTTCTTATTGGATAAAATTTGGACTGATTTTGCTTTTGAAATGGAGAAACACACTGAAATGCTCATATGGAGAACTAGCTAATAGAAGAAGATGATGACAGAGATATTGGCCACATCTCAGTCAGTAAGGGGCACTGATAACAATGCTGGGCTTGATTTTCACCCAAAAGTTAACAACTGGAAAATCTGTGCCTCATTCTAAAGGTGGTATCGATGGGTATTTATGGGCACGTTTCAGCTGGGCACTTTTTAAATCAAAATGATATCCAGAGATGCTGGAAGAGTCTTACTTCAGGTGGTCTGCTGAACAAACCAAGGAGATGGTTTTGCCTGAACAGTGAGCCTGTGAGCTGTTCAGTTGGCTCCATGCTTTTTAGGTAACCCTAGGTATAGAGGACCCTGAGGAGGACCCAGGGATGGTAGTTACCCTCTGGTTGTGAGCTCCATTTGACAGCCCGTGCTGCTGTCATAGGCATATGCAAAGACTTACTATTAAACCAAGGAGGAACAAGAAATTTTGATATTCAGTCACACAGGAGAAAGTGGAGTTGTTGACCATAGCTGATAGGGAATGACATTGGGAATGAGAGTAAATACAAAGCACATGAAAGGTATGCTGCCATGTATTTCTCCATGGTTCCCAAAATTAGCATCATATAGTGGACAGGTGAGCTAGTACTACATTTAGCAAGTTACGTCCTGAAGTTCTGAAGTCCTGAAAGGTGGGTTACTGCAAGGATCAGCTTAACCTGTGCACTAGATACACAGGGAACCTGAGAGAGGAGCTGTCCTGAGTCCATCAGTCCAGGATGGACTGATGGTGCAGTACAGGTGTTCTTACCTGTACATACTTTACACAAAGCAAACTGAAAAATTCAGTTCATGTAAATGCATCTTATCTACTGCACCTTAATGTGATTGCAGTACTCCTGGTGTTTTTCACAGTAATCCTGTATGATTCAGTAAAGGTGACATGGGATGGTATCTATTATAACATAAGCTTCTGGATGTTGGCTTTATTATCATTTAGTTCAGTTAGTAAAAGACCTGGCATGTATTTAGCAGAATTGGCTGTTCACACCACACTTTTAGTAGTGTTTTTGGAAACGAGCATACATTTCAGTTTCATATGTCACATTTCAGTGTTGCAGTTTCGTGTGACACTGTTTAGCAAATAATTTCCTTCTTGGTTATATCCAGCACTGTATCATATCACTTTGTTTGTAGCTTTTGATTACTATTATTAATTGTTAGATGAATAATACATTTGACAAATTTTGCAGCATTTTTGACTCTATGGTTTCACTCTATGTTATTCATGGTAGCTCTAGTGGTATGAACTTTAACAGAGTAGAAAGATACGATGTAAGCTTGGTGGTTTTGACACATTAATGTTAGTTTCTAATGTCCTCATCAGCTTGGGATAAAGCACAGGTTAGAAAATGGCTATTATTCAAAAGCAGGTGCTTGAAATTCCTTTCTCTTCCATGATGTGCTACAAAGTCGTGAACTATCCCTCCACAATTAGAAAAGTAGATTTTTATTCTGTTGGCTTGTCCTAGTAATTGGACACTTCTGCAGGCAATGACAAGTGAATTCACAAACAGTTGCTTGAGTCAAGATGGATTGTGTCTTGTCTTCAGAGTTGTCTTCTCAGAACTAAGCTGACAATTAAAAATACCTCTTTTAAATATGTGAAATGCTTCTGAAAACACAGTGTTTTTATTATAAGGATGTCAAGGTTCCATGGTTAAGAGCTACACTGGTAAAACAAAATGAAACTGAACTTCTATTCTACATTTTTTACTAGTGACTAGAATGAGACTCCAGATTTGGAACAGCATCCCTTCAAAGGTCAACTCAGTTTTCTGAATGTAGGTTTTTATGATGAAACATTTACTTAGTTTTCAGTGCTCACATAACAAAAATTACTGTAATCCATGGCACTGTTTAGAGCTTGATGGAAGAATGAGAAAGGAAATCAAAGACTGAATAAATCCATTGAGTGAATTTGCCACTTCTGTTTCTCTCAAACAGTGCTGAGCTATGCTCTAACACAAGAAAGCTCATGTGACTGTAGAATTTCATCTGTGATGTATGAAGATGGATGACTCCATTTCTATTAGTTTTGATTTCCCTCTAAGCTGATACCAGTAATAAGTGTTAACTGCTTAGAAAAATCACAGGTAACCGTAGTTGTATTTCATTGTGTCTGGATCTTACCTGCAGGTTGTGTGTGCCAGAGCAGTTATCTGTAGCAAATCTAGCTGTCTTAAGTGATCCGTGAAGAAGTAACGTGAACCCTATAAGCGATTTTTCCTTTTAAATTTACCCCCATGATGTGGTGAGGCCTCTCCAGTGCTGAATATAGGGGCATAATCAATTGCCTAGTCCTGTTGGCCACACTATTTCTGATACAAGCCAGGATGCTGTTGGCTTCTAGACCACCTCAGCACACTGCTGGCTCATTTTCAGCCAACTTGTCAATCAGAACCTCCAGGTCCTTTTCCACCAGGCAGCTTTCCAGCCACTCCTCCTCAAGCCTGCAGCATTGCTTGGGATTGTTGTGACTGAAGTGCAGGACGTGGCACTTGGCCTTGTTGAACCTCATCCCATTGGTCTCACCCCATCTATCCAGCCCTGTCCAGATCCCTCTGTAGACCCTCCCTACCTTCAAGCAGATCAACACACCTGCCTAACTTGGTGTCATCTGCAAATGTGCTGAGGGTGCCCTTGATCCCCTCATCCAGATCATTGATAAAGAGGTTAAACAGGACTGGCCCCAATACTGAGCCCTGGGAAACACCACTTGTGACTGGCCAACAACTGGATTTAACTTCATTCACCACCACTCTTTGGGCCCAGCCATCCATTCAGGTTTTTACCCAGCAAAGAGTACACCTGTCCAAGTGATGAACAGCCAGTTTCTCCAGGAGAATGCTGTGGGAAACAGAAAAGTGGGAAGCTTTATTGAAGTCCAGGCAGACAACATCCACAGCCTTTCCCTCATCCACTAGGCAGGTCACCTTGTTACAGCAGGACTTGCCTTTCATAAACCCATGTTGACTGGGCCTGATCACCTGCTTGTCCGGTATGTGCCATGTGATGTCACTCAAGATGATCTGCTCCATAACCTTCCCTTGCACTGAGGTCAGACTGATAGGCCTGTAGTTAGGCAGAACTTCTGATAAGTGATGGAAAGTGGCTTGGTGAGCATTGCTGCCAGGTCCCTTAGTAACCTTGAGCGGATCCCATCCGGCTCCATGGACTTGTGTGTGTCTAAGTGGTGTAGCAGGTTGCTGACTATTTCCTCTTGGGTTATGGGAGCTTCAGTCCTCTCCCTGTCCCTGTCTTCCAGCTCAGGGGACTGGGGACTCGGAGAACTGGTCTTACTATTAAAGACTGAGGCAAAGAAGGCATTCAGCCTGTGAGAGCAGGACTTCCTGTTAGCAAGGTAATAGTCAAACCAAGTTCACATTAAATCTGGAGAAAATCTTACGTTCCTCTTACAGAAAAAGGCAAGAAATGTACACTTTCTGAACTTCCAGAAAGATTCATTTAAAGTACAGGTTTAGTTTAGTTTAGTTGATGGAATCATTTTGCTTGCTGAACTACAAGCAAAGAAGATGAAAGATTCCTGTTTCTTATATTCTTTTGTACAGACAGACGAGAACATTTATAGCCATCGATAAGGGAGAAGTTCTGAAGCTGAGAGAAGAAATGTGGATGGACAGTTGGAGTGATTTGAAGTATATGGTTTCAGAGAGAGAAGTTCTCTGTTCAGGAAAGAAATCTTAAGAAAGTTGAGGACCTACTGAGTCCTTTGGTGTGAGTGAATCATCCAGCTGTAAAAATAGTTTTTTTTCAGAGGAGAGTGGGATACTGGAAACTTCTAATACGATGAGGTAAAAACAAAACAGAAGTTTCTGTGTTAAAGGAGAACACTTGAACATCGTAGAATACCTCCTAGAATGGCTAGAGCATAAGAGACACAGAGTTGATGAGAGGACACCTCAGTGATGGTGATGACACATAGATGATAAAACGTGTGAGGTCAGCAGTCCCTCATATGCACAGTCCCAGAGACAAGCATCAACCACAGTTTGCATTAGAAGAGAAACATACTGCAGAGGCACAAACCCAGAAAACTGCCAGTGAGTGTGGAAGTGTCATGCAATGAAAAATGAAAAGCAAGTGTTTGAGAAGTTGTATGTTAAAGACTGCAAAGGACACAGAAGAGATCAAAGCCTTCAATGTGTGCAGCTGAAGAATGTCTCTGGGGGAAGCAGCCAGCAGCAATGTTGCTGTTAAAAACAGATTTATAGTGGTGAGACATGCAACTTTTAAAGAAGAAATAGCCATAGAAATGAATATTGGTATTGGGGTACAATTTTTGTGACTGCCTACGGGAAAAATTGAACCTGTGACACAAAACAAGGCTAGTAGGATATGAGAACATTTACTCTCTGTAGCTAGCTGTCCAAGGATACAGGTAAGTGTCCAGATAAAATAGACACTTCTGCAGAATTAAGGAACAAATCAACACAAATAATCATGCAATTATACAGGAACAAAACAACTCACTCATGCTAAATAATATCACTTCCAAACCCTCTCTAACAAGCATATTCATTATGTTAGATGCAGTTTGGTACTGGAGGGCAGCTAATTAATGCCTTCCAACACTTTATCCAGAAGGCAGCATTTCAAAAATGCCTGCTGATAAATAGTCTGCACAAGATACATCAAAGAAGAGAGGTCTTGAAATAGCAGAAAATGTTACCCTCTTACCAGAGTCAATGCCACTAAAAAATGATAGTGTTAATCACATGATACTGGGGACATTTCTAAATCACAGTCAGAGCCAAATCATTAGTGAGCAGATGAATGAGAACAGTTGAGCACTGGAACAGATTGCCCAAAGAGGCTGAGGAATTTCCATCCTTGGAGAAACTCAAAACTAGCCTGGATATGACCCTGATTAACCAGCTCTGACTTTGAAATTATCCCTGCTTTAAGCACAGGCGTTACTAGGTTATCTCCAGATGTCCATTCCAGCCCAATTTTTTCTGTGCATCAGAGAATTACTGTGATCTGGAAAGGAGGCATCCAAGCACATCCAAAAATGAAAAAAGGAAAAAGGACTGAAAGCATTAATCACTCCAAAGGAACTGAAACTCAGGAGTAGGAGTAGCAATTTACCTGCTAAATAGCAGAAATAGTGTTATCTCTGTAAGAACTTGAAGGAGGAGGAGGTTCTATTGAACACCCCAAGAATGGCCCAAGAATTTTAGGAAAATATGGACACAATTTGGCTTGAAATAAAATTAAATGTTCCATGGGGAAATGCCTTTACAGGATGTGCTGGATGAGATGGGGATGTTGCACTTATGATGTACATGGCAACATTTATGAAAGAACAACAATACACTATCAGCTATTTTTTTTTTCCTTCCATGTCTTAGAAATTGCTTCTTCATTCTTCATACGTATGATATGATCTTCAGAGGTCCCTTCCAACCCTTAATATTCTGTGATTCTGTGATATGCTGAGCTACTGAGAACAGGACGTGGTTTTAGAAGTCAGTCTTTGTTTAATTTTAAAAATGCCAAGCCATCAAAAGGAAACACATTTGACTCCTCATCTGTGGAGTCATGATAATGCTATCTCTCCCCAAACAGCAGTAGTTTGAAGGTGAGTTAGTTGTCAGTGAAGCATTTATATTGCAGTAATGAGCACCAAGGGAAAAGCCATGTAAAGAAATTAATAGATCTGTCTACCATATAAGGTTTGTTGTGTGCACAATAAACGAAAACCACTAAATATCAGTGATAAAGTATTGAATCACTTTTCATTCTGTGGGCACTGTTCATCCTTAAAAATGAAGTGAAGAAGGATTCCAGTGGAAAAAGAAGTGTGAGGACAAGTAATTAAGAATTTTAGTACCTATCCCCAAGAAGGGTAAATAAAAGTTACCTCAGTGGCTTCTAACTTTGGAGTTCCCTTTATAATCTGGAGAGTCTCTAATCATGTGATTTTTAATACTTGAATTTTGTTTTATTAATGCAATTCTAGGAGACTCTATATGAGATAAGGGCACCAGTGATTTACAAACAGAGTAAAGTACCATATGTTTTTGTTTAAAGATCTTTTAACAGCAGGTTTTAACATCATTGAACATAGAGTTTTTGCTAGTAAAATCAAAGGTGGGAAGGGAAAACAATGCAGAAATTTAAGAGCCTTAGGCTTCAGATAAGAATTTAGGAAAGGTAAAGCTGATATACTTAGGATACTATTGAGAGCTCATATTGAAGTGATCTTAATGCCACTGAGTAGTTAAAGCTCATCAATCTTAAAGAAGGTGGCAGTATGACAGCCAGTCTGTTAGCTTTCACGTTTAATGCTAGTCCATGAAGAACTCTCATTTTCTCTGTGGATCATTAGCATTAGCCTGATAAAAGAGGCACATCTCTGTTCTTCATCCTTTGCTTCCTTTTAAGGCATTTTTAAAAGAGAATATTGCATACCCTGCAAGAGAAATGAAGTAGTGCTAGGGCATGAGTTAGCTCCCATAACTGGAAGTGCTGCCATCCTGTCAGTGAGACTGAAGTGTGTCAGGAGCGAATTTTCATGTGACAGGAACTAATATAAGATGTGATCTGCTATTCAACGTAAAACTGTCTTTCCTCTTTCTCACAGAATGGTAGGGGTTGGGAAGGGACCTCTGGGGATTATCTAGTCCAATGTCCCTGCGAAAGCAGGGTCACCTAGAGCAGGTTGCACAGGAACATACCTGGGCAGGTTTTGAAAGTCTCCAGAGAAGGAGACTCCACAGCCTCTCTGGGCAGCCTGTTCCAGTGCTCTGGCACCCTCACAGTAAAGAAATTGTTCCCTGTGTTGAGGTGCAGCTTCCTGTGTTCCAGTTTGTGTCTGTTGCCCCTTGTCCTATCACAGGGCACCACTGGAAGGAGACTGGCCCCATCCTCTTCACATCTGCCCTTTAGGTATTTATAAGCATTGATAAAATCCCCTGTCAGTCTTCTATTCTCAAGGCTAAACAGACCCAGGTCTCTCTCCTTGTTTAACTTGTACACTGTTACTCTTGAGCGGTTTCCTTCTTAATTCTGTTCGACTTTTCAGCAAGGTGTGGTCTGGAATGCCTGCGTATGGTCAAAGCGTGAGGGTGGAAAGGGTGAGAAGGTGGCTTTGGTGTTCTTCGAAGTTGGTGTTTAGATTTTTCTTATAATCTTATTAAAGCAGCATTTCACAAACTATTTTCCATAGTATTCTTATCCTAAGAGAATGTAACTCTTCAGGAAAGCACAGCAAGTAAGAAGGACTGCCGCACAGGCAGGAGAAATGTAGTACTTACCAAACTGCACTGTACAAGCTAACTTGTGCCGTGTGACCTTTTCCAAGAGGAGGAGAAAGAAGACCCATCTGTAGATAGGTAGCTGTAGAGTTTTCTGTAGCCAGGAGATACACTCTTACAGCATGTTCCGTGTGCGTGGTGCACATTCCTGTCACTGAAACAAGGTTCCTATCCCATCTGCTTACAGATACCCTTTTGTCATCCTGCTTAGAGCCAATCTGGTTCTAATCATAACTTCTGCCACCCTTGGGCAGAACTCTCTTTTTTGGGGATTGGGAAACACTGTATAATGGATATTTCCATAAACAAGTCATAATAAATCACTAGCCTGAATTAATACATTTAAATCAGTGGGTTTGGAGACTGGAATCTGAGCATCTGTCTTTTTATGCCTGGAAGTATAATGTTAAAATATAGCAAAAATGTATGACACAAAATTAATCTCCTTGGTGTCTAAGAAGGAGACTGGGCTGATCTCAGGTGCTCTCAGTACTGAGGCTGTGTGTTGTGACCTGGCCAGCAGGCAGGTGGGACAGGGCTGTCCCCGTGTAGGGATGCTACGCCGAGCTGTGCTGGCTCACTCTGGTGCCAGTGGTGGCCGGAAGCGGTGTTGCCAGGATGATGTAGCATGGAACAGAAAAGATTGTGATGATCTCTAGAGGTCCCTTCCAACTCTAGTGCTTCTGTGTTTCTGTGACTGCATCCTCTCTCTCCTTTTGCTGCCTCAGCCTGCCTCAGTGCCACTCGCAGGCAGGTGCCCATTTGCCCACTCTCAGGCCTGGCACAAACATGATTGCTTGTCCCTCCACATGTTCTGAGATCCTTGTAGCATAGTTGTTGCTTTTGAGAGTCATTGGCATGAAAGCTCTGTGAGCATGGATTTAAAGATTGGGCTTAACTTGCTGGCATAACTTGCTGGCATCCCGGTGCTGGTTGAGCACAAATTATTGTGCTGTGGTAACAGAAGTGAAATGGTAAAAAAGTAACAGAGTTCCCATGGAGTGGGCAGTTAGAACAATGTGAATAGGCTCATCCTGTTGTGGGTGAGAGGAAGAAACTACACTGATGGATAAAAACGTATCTGTGCAGCATCAGCAACTGCACCAAATACTTCTTCCCATTACAAAAAAAAGAGAATGCCCTTGTTACACATATTAATATTGATTTTAAAACTATGTAAACCAATACTGTGACATCACACTTATTATACTAAAGTCTTAATTCTTACTTGAAAACAGTTGATTCATATGAAGTCCTCTTTGTACTGTCAATGTAATGATCATAGCAAAAATGAGAATAGGATCTAATGCATGCAATTACAGTATGCTTGTATAATTAATGTCCCTTTGCAGTGATCTGATAGTGAAAAGGAGTCTAGAGATGATAGGTATAAATGTAATGCTTGTTTGTTGCAAAGTCTTTTTAACTCTTCTGGAACAGTCCAATTGGTCCCAATGATAAATGAGACTGTGTCCCTGTTTTGTTGGTCCTCTAACTAACAAACTACACAAGAACTACACTTTTTTCTGAAGGTTCATGTTGAATCTTGGAATCTTTATGAACTCCTGCCAATTCTGCAGGTATTTTTTCTGATATTTTACATTCCACAATTGCAAGGCATGTTTGATATAACAAAAGTAGTTCCTTGTATGCCTGACAGCTTCTTTCTAAATGAAAAGGAAACACAGTAGTTGAAGCAGAAAGTAGCGGCAGAACAATTAACAAGGCTGAGATAATCTCACAAAACCAGACATAAAATCTCAAAGCCGAAACCTCATTTTTAACTTTTCTTCCTGAATACATACCAAGGAGAGCCTAAAGGACAGTCTGATTTTCTATCCTGTGTGCTTGTGTGTATCTCTGCATGTGTGTTCATATATTGCATCTTTTAATTGTTATCAGTGGGAAGCCTGGACAGTGCCTGTTAGATGAAGGGAAGAGAATGGAAAAAAAATGGTGACCAGATTGTTAGGACGCAATGAAGTATAGGCATTAGAAGGGGAAGAGTTAAGTGCACACTACAAAGTACAGTAATACAAGCATTTACTAATGCTCATGAAACATGGCTATTGCTGCTGCTACTAGAAGAAATGCATGAGAAAGATGGCAGAAAAGAAAGAAAACCCTGAGCTTTTAGGAAACCCTGAGCTTAAGGAGCAAAGAGCTTTCCTACAAAGCAAGCTTTTTCAGTTTTCTCAGATCTCCTTATTTACCTCTCCAGGTCTTTTACAGAGGTTGGTGAGATGCCCAGTAGGTGGCAACCTTTTAACACTGTGCTAATAGCTTTCCTTTTTTTTTTCTTTTTCTTAAAAGCTTTTTTTTTCTGCAGATTTTAAATTGATTATCGTGAAATCAGCACATGCAGCAGTTCTATTGTTGTGAGGACTTTTAAGTAAGAGCTCTTAAATTTGGAATCCCCAAGACACAAATCTGTATTTTGGAACCTAAATGGGAGAGGGAGAATGTGTTTTCCCTTCTTGGCTCAGAGCAAGTTTCTGAGGGAATTTACAACAAGCTGCAGCTTCACAGTACCTACTGAAACCACTTGTGTGGTTTCTAACTTAAGGAATCTAGTCTAACTTAAGGACTCATATTTGGACATCATGTTTATATTTGAGCATTTGATGATAGAGATTGTGACATCTTACTGTCTGCATTTAATCTATCTCTGTTGCATCTTGTTAATTTTTGAAATGTCTTAATTTTTTTTCCTTCTAAGAAATCCTGATTATAGCTGGGGAAGTGGTTTCTAGTACAAACCCATCTCTGCTTGTGTGCTTGCACCTACATACAAATGATGTCACTGGATAAAGTTTGAATAGACACATGCTTGAAGCTGTTAGTGTTTGGCACAGGACATCAGTATCAGGTACCAGCTGTCCATTCAGCTAAACCAACACCACATCTGAAAGCACATAGATAATTCATAGACTGACTGCAGGTGGAAAACAAATACACTTGAAGTGTTTGGGAATGTATAGTGGATCAGGATACTGAGTGGCCAGGGATGTCTTGAGAAAGCATTTCCAGACATCTGTTCTTCAAATTGAACAGCTACCTCCTGGTCTGCATGCACGTTCACCTTTATTGGAGGAGAAAAGTGGCAGAGTCTGCTTCAGTTCATTGTGGCTGGAAACAATCCCCAAAAAATCACAGCCACTGCCTAATAATACAGGATCTGAAATAAACATATTTGGTAGATGAGCAAGTCTGACTAGTTCTAAAGCCCTCTTTGCACAGAACAGGATTGACAGTTCTGTGTCAAATGGAAGATAGACTGTGTTTTTTTTGAAGGATTTTTCTCCACTTCACTGCTCTGAAGTTTGTGAATTACTCTAAGTATAAAGACACCATACAGTCCTTGGCTTATCTGCAATGGATCAAATCATATCTCCAAGTCTTAGTACTGTAACAAGTTAATTGTCCAGTTAATTTGCATCAGATTGTTGGGTCACTCTGAGAAGTAAAGTTTAAAAAAGTGAGGTTGAGATACTGACCTATTTTTCATTCTGTTATTTAAGTGAAAATTTATTCTGAAGATATATTTCGTACTAAATTGTGTGGAGGATGTAATTTTAATGGGCACACAGCTCTTCTAATACTCTTTATACATGCTTGCTCAGTGCTGTGCTTCTCACATGTAGACCGATCAAAGAGTCCACCTCTATAACTTCTTCCGTCCTTGTCTACTCTGCCTTGGACAGTCTGTCTTTGCAGAGACAAAACTCCCCAAAAGACAAAAGTAAAAAAATATAATAGATAATTGTTGGTCAATATTTAAAGTGACATAATAGTTCCAGTAAAATCCTTTTGACAACAAGAGTAGGGGGAAACTTTTCCTGGTGGAAGTGTCAAAAAACACTATCATATTAAATGAATGTGTCTGAGGATTTCAAGGATAATCTTCTAATCATGTATGAACTGCAAAGTCATCTTCCTGAATCTGCAGACAGACCATCTAAGTTTATCTGCTGCCAACCATAATTTTCCCAGGTTGTGCCAGAATGAAATTCATATGATGGCTTCATACCCACCCTTCAGGGTGTGAGTGGCAGTGTATGAATCACGCCAGTTTGTAAGACTGCTGCTGCTGTTTGGAAAAAGCTCAGAGGAACTGTATTACTATATAGGGTCAGAGGAAAGACTGCAATAAACAAAGTTTCAAATTTGGATAGACTGATAAATTCTAGTAAAATAAACAGGATGTTGGAGAAGAGTGAAAAGGCAAAATTCCCCCTGCCTTTGAACTTAAGGCAGGGGTGGAGTTTCAGTGTTTGAGATATAATCACAGAATCACAGAATTGTCATGGTTGGAAAAGACTTACGATCACTACATCCAACTGTCAACCCCCTCCCCCCCCCAAAAAAGCCAAACCCAAAAAACCCCAAAACAAACCTCAAAACAACAACAACAAAACCGCACAACCAACCAACCAAAAAAAAATAAAATCGAAAACCACCTCACCATCCCGGTAGAGCATGTACTAAAGTGCTTCATCTACATGTTTTTCTGAATTCCTCCAGGGGTGGTGAGTCCCACCTCTCTGGGCAGCTCATTCCAGCACTTGACTACTCTTTCAGTAAAGAAATTCTTCCTAATATGTAATTCTATCCTAATATCTAATCTGAATTTCCCCTGGTGCAACTTCAGGCCGTATCCTCTATTCTTGTTGTTACTTGAGAGGAGAGGCCCAGACCCACCTCACTACAACCTCTTTTCAGGTAGTTGTAGAGAATGATAAGGTCTCCTCTCAGCCTCCTCCAAACTAAACAAACCCAGTTCCCTCAGCCTCTCTTCACAGGACTTGTTCTCCAGACCCTTCACCAGCTTGGCTGCCCTTTTCTGAACTTGCTCCAGCAACTCAATGTCTTTCTTTTACTGAGGGGCCCAGAACTGAACACAGTGCTTGACATGTGGCCTTACCAGTGCTGAGTACAGGGACACTGGGGAGAGATAACAATACAAACACTGGGTGCAGTGCTCTCTTAGATGTCAGAGAGTACACTGTCACAGCACACAGGTATATTTGTCTCAGCACTTGTGCACTGGTGCTCTGAAGTTGCTTTAATGGCTCATCTTCATTGTTGATGTTAAAGCAGTAGGTGTCTGGTAAGAAGGACTGCCTGTAATCATAACTCCTGCTCTGTGGCAATTGCTTAACAAATTGGCAGCCTAGTCAGTGCATCTGTCACAGGTTAATGTGCAGGCACGGAGAGCTGTGCTGACACAGGAAGCCCCAGGGATGTTTCAAGGCTTTGTGTGTCGGAGTTTGCTCTTGGATTTAACTGACAGATGTGCAGAACCAAACACCACCATGCAGACACCTGAGGAGGGCTGTGCAGTGGGAAGTTTCTTTTCTTTCTAATAAAAGGTACCGTTTATTGCCCTGCTAATAAGTGGTCTGTAGGACTGACGCCCCACATATTAAGGCAAACTGAGGTCCAGTTTGAAGAAAGGAGCAGTTTTTGAAGCACGTCGGTGTGTTGTTAATTATGACAAATTCTATAGAAAACCTTTATCCCTATGCATTATTACAGTCTCTTTAAATTATATTATTGTCAGTATCAGAGTAGTTAGAGACTACTCTTCAGGGCTACTGAAACACCAAACCAAGACATTGTTCCCATCCCAGAAGCTTTACCAGCTAAGCTGAGAGAAAGATATTGAAAGGGAGATACTTAGGATGGTAGGCTGTAGTTAATAGTGACATACTGAGTAATACTGCAAGTTTATTTGGAGTACTTCTTTCCTGCCAGATGTTTAAGAAAATGTGACAAAGTTTAATTATATAGTTGCAGAATTAAGAAATTATAGCAGGCAGTGAGTGAAATTAGAAACTGTAATCAGGAAGGAAAAGGTTTTTATAGATGAACTTTGAAAACAGAAGTGTGAGTAAAGCCCAGAGACAAGAAGGAAAACAGACAGTGGGGTGAACCAAGTAGACTTTTGATGTAGCATCAGCCAGTATGAATAAAGAAGACATGGCAGCGATCTGGGTATTAGATAGTAGCAAACACGAGTTCCAAAGAAATCCTAATATTAAAAGAGAAAATACAGAAGAGATCCAGAACATAGACTGGAGCAAGTAGATGGAAAGTTTGAATCAAGAAAAGGAATTTTTAAAATAATCCAGTAAAAAATTATACATCAATGAAGTTAAAGGTGGATGGGGTGAATACGTATGGATCTTTCATAGCAGCTAAACTCTGGAGAGTGAGTCTTGAAATAGGTTGCAGTAAATAGCTGCACTGAACAAACTGACAGAAAAAGAGAACTGTGTAGGCAGTAGCGTGACTGTTACCTGCAATCCAGTATTTTTTCTCACTTAATGATTTTTCCCTTTATCCTTTCTGCTTTTCAGTAATGCTTCTTTAGGAACTCAGTTGTATTTGGCGATCCTCTAGAGAGGTTTGTGGTTGGATTGTTGGATTGATGTTTGGTTATACAGTGCCTTCCTGGTTTTAGTTCCATTTTCCTTGTTTGTAAATGCCCCCCAGATTTGTCTCCTGCTTTATATCCCTTAAAATGCAAACTTTGTGAGAGAAAGCAAACTTAATGAATGTAGTAGCACCTGCTGTATAAACAATCTTTCATCCTGTCTTTTTCTTTTGAGCCTAGTAACCTGAAGCATCTTTCACTTGCTTTGTCTCGACAGGAGATGGTGTGGTCTTGACTCACAAAGGAGAGCTATTGATGGTGCAGTTGCAAAGTAATGCATGGTTTGAAGAAGCAAATATTTACTTGAGCTAGTGCACATTTGTTTTCATAATGTGAAGCAGTCTGGGTGTTTAATAATTACTACTAGCTAGCCCAAATTAGGTATGTCATGATGTCTGTTTTGGGCATGCTTTGTGTGGTTCCTGCTTACATGCCTGACTTGATAGTTGGGCATGCCTTCAGGATCTAATTGTCCTTCAGCTGAAATCACCAGTAAGACCAACACAGTTATAGCAGGTCAGGCAAGTCCTTAATAACTCCCTGCCATACCCAGAGTGGATAATTCTGAGAAGAAATGATTGATTTCATTATTGATATATATAGATCACAAATTGTACAAGGACTAAGTTAACAAAAGAACCGAGCAGTTCAGAACACAACTTCCCATACTTTGTGCCATGCTTAGTTATTAATTACATTTTCTGCAACTATCTCTGCCTACCAGATTGGCAACACATACACAAAACCCAGTTAAAACTATTTTACCAGAAACAGACAGAGGTAATAAACTCATTTCTATGGAAATATTTCAATATTGTTATTGTTGCCTGTTGCCTGCCTACCAACTGATTTGTAAAAATATTTGTCCAAATTTAATAGTGTCTCATTTATCAAGAAAGATTGAAAAAAAAAAAAAAGTAGTATTAAAAACACGTAGGAGATAATTGATTCAAATAAGCTTGGCATTCTGTGATATATTGATCTGACCTTAATTCAGAATAAAATTTGATTAAATCATTGCTAGTAGGTAGAACATGTAAGGGAGAGAAGTATCAACTGTAAGACCAATAATTGCATGTCTTGTGTGTTGCAGTATTTAATCAATGCAAATCCCTTAATCCTTCTGAAGGTGATCCCGCTCACATTTGATAATGTAATGCAAAATACCTTTGCCTTGAATATGATGATCTGCCTGAAAAGACAAACCAAGAAAACCAACTCTAAATCTATTCCTGTTTGAAGTTTGCATGAGCTTTCTTTGTTTGTGAGGGTAAAGGGATGCATCAGAAAATTTGTTTGGAAAATTAGAGTGAAAGTGAAGTTCTAGATGCTCAGAGGAGAAGGCTTGAAATACACAGATGAAGGGACTCAACTAAATGCATCGAGTGATATGCGTATCTTCTTCATTTTTCCTTTAGGCACTCTCTTTGTCCATGTTTCTTCAGCCTTTCAATTTTACAAGCAGAATTGCCTCTGCTATTAATGAAAGTTAGGTCTCGGGTCAAACCTGAGAACATGAAGTGATTTCATCAGATTTCAGTGCTCTGTTGGCTTCAGGATTGTTGAAATCATTCTGGAAAGTCAGCAAAGAATACAGGAGTGTAGTGGGTTGTTCCTTAGATGGTAGTCTTTAGAATCGATACTGAACCAGTACTGTGGGGATGTTTGATGGCTAAACACAGAGACCAGTCAAAAATGAATTCTGATCATTAGTGGTAATTAAGGACACTACTTGGTTTTTTCTGTTTGTTTTATTTTCTGTATGAGATTATTGGTGGTAACTATGCTGTCTAAAATAATTCTCAGCAAGGGAACACAACAAAAACTTGCAAGATGTTTCATTCCTTCCTGGCATCCTCTGATTGAGTCAGTATAAGGCAGAAGGTTTTAGAGACTTCCTCAGAAAAGATCTTATGAAAAATTATAGAATCCATCTCTCGTAATTGTGTCATACCTCTATATGCATGCAGCATCAATAAAATGTGAGTTGCAGTCTTTCTCTTTTGTCCTAGTTCCTGGCCCAGTGAAATATTTCATGTATTTGAGTGCTCCCAGTCGAAGTATGCACAGATAATATTTCCAAGAGTAGTCCTCAAATTATGATGTGGAACTGCTGTGAAGTGTTGAAAGACTCCCCTGATGCATCTCAGAAACAGCAGATAGAAATTAAGATGATTTGCTATTAAAGGTGTAATTTGTAAAATACCTTGTAACTCCTTGAAATTAGAAGTGTCATATGGGCTGGTATTATATCTCATACAGACAACCGAGGAAGAGACTTCCTCTACATAACTGCCATGGTGCTTGCTATATTTTGTCATGTGTGTTCATAATACTGTGCTGGTTTCAGTACAACAGAATTAGAATATCAATTGCCTGTTTTTAGTAGAGCACATTAAAGTGTTTAACCAAAGTGAAATTGATTGCATTGAATTGCAAATTTCAAATGGGGAAAAGCAGTTGAAAATAAAATCAGAATCACTAGAGAGAAGTTAATATGCTCTGTAACTTTACTGTGCAACAGTCCAAGCTTGAAATAAGACTGCATATTCTGCTAAAATTGGGTTATAGGGTTAGCTTTGTGTATTTGGCTTTACATAATCTTTAGGTTCTCTGGGTCTCATTTTCACCAGAATTAGCCCATACATGTCTGCCAGAGGGCAGAAACAGTTTATAATGTCTGTCTTTCCCTAATCTCTTTTTCAGTTTAATTACGTGAGACCTAAATCACACAAAGTTCACCAATCAACTTTATTGCTAGTATAAAAATAAACAAGTTTAAGGCAGCAGCACATTTTATTTTAATCTGATGTACTGTTCAGAGGTCGGCAAACCACAACACTTCCTGTCCTTACAAGTAAATGGCTGTGGCTCAGCTGTATGGAGTGCTCTGCACTCTTATGATGATGAAGGTACTACAGCCAACTGGGAAACAGAGTCTGCTTATGTGGTGGAAAGACAGACCTCACTGAAGTTAGTGTTGGACTTGATGCAGGCTTTTCACCAGGGTATGGAAAGGGAGTGTTAGCTGGCACTGAATGGTATTAGAAAGAAAATGAATAATTTCAAAATAGTAATCAACCAGAATGACTTTTCTGTTGTGCTCATTTCTAGCTGTCCCCAAATAGTTTTAAACTTACGCTGGTAAGTTTACTGAGTGGCAGAAAAACATGTATAGTAAATGTCAACATTTTAGGGCTTGGAACAGAAGAACTTGCCACTTTCAAACTGTGACTCATGTGAGAAGTTTTCATAATGTTTCAAATAAACAACAGAAACACAAAAGGAGCAGAAGTGATCCTTCCTACCCAATCATTTTATGATGCCTTGGCATTTTTGTACTTCTCATCTTGGCGTTGGGAGTCATCTACAAAGACACCTCTTGAACGGTGTAGCTAGCTTGACTGGTTAGGAGCAATTTCCATGTTGTGTATTGCTGTAGGACATTTCAAAAGTCATTACATGGACTTATAACTGGTTTTGTGTTTGTTAAATTAATGAGGTCTATATCTCATTGTTTTTCAAATTCAGGCCATTTCTTGTCTGTGAGAATAGAGAGATTATGTGTGAAATAATGGCAGTTAAAAAAAAAACCAAACAAAGCAATGCTATACCGGAGTCCTACACATGTAAAGAAAACTAGCTGGAGAAAATGCATAAATGTGCAAAATTTCAGCTGTTTTTCACAGGAGAAGTGGAAGAAATTTTTTTCAAGATGACCTACAGATATTTTTTCAAAAGAAAAAGGTTGTCCTTTGTTTACGTTAAACAAACATAGGTTGAGAAATGCTGCTATAAACTCTACAACACCATAAAAAAAAAAAAAAAAAAGAAAAAAAAGAAAAAGAATCTTCATTGTATCCCAGGTTAAGTAGAAAGGAGCTTAGAGTTTGGAGACTTAAAAAGTTATCATTGAAACAACTGCACAACTGCACACTGAAAATCTTGATGTGCTTTTTATTGTGAACAATTACGAACAGATTCTTTTTATTCTCTTTAGGAAATAATTAGGTGCATGACTTTTGTTACGTTTTCTTGTTTCGTGCATCTCCTTTCCTCACCAGTGATGGATGCCCTGCAGGACCTCCCATGGCTTCTACTGGCTGGGGAGGACTCCCCCTCTGATGTGGGAGCTCCTTCTTGCTGACAGCTAGCTGAGTGAGAGGAAGCTGTTACAACTGAAATTACATGGGATGGGGAGCCGGATTGGAGCTCTGGAGGTGGCAAAAGTTCTTGAAAAGCATGTCTGGCTGGAGAAAGTTATTTAAAGTTGTACCAGTCCTTTCCTGACTGGTGTCCATGGTGGAGTACTGGGTGACATTCTCATGGAACAGATTGCTCTTGTTTCCAGCTGCTGAGTCACATTCAAGTCAGCTAAAAATACATTAGTTTCCTGATACTTGTTCTTTCCATGTGAACAACTGATAGGGTGTAAACCAAGATTCTAAGGAGGAACAGAATGGGTTTTTGAGATTGCAAATGGGGTAGGAATGTGTATTTCAGGTTTCAGAAATGCAGTGAAGTCTGTGAATTCCTGAAAGGGAATGAAGTTCGTATTTCAGATCACACATGGAAAGGGAAGGTCTATGCACATTCTCTTTTTGTTAAATTTTGTTCAGGGGAAAAAATAATTATTCAGGCTTATTAGCCTGAAACCAAAAGTACCTGTTTAATTTATGTGCTGAAAGAAAGAACTTGTTCAACCTCCAGGCAGTTGCTGTTGTGACTGCATTGGGTGAAGAGAAGGGGTTCCCCTGCTCTGCTTCAATTTTGAGTTTACGTCAAGACGTCTACTGCTTTATCCTTCCATTACTGAATGTAGTTCTTGATCATTCAGTCACTGTAGTAGTAAGAGCCAGCCTGGTTCCTGATCAGAAGGGAAGTTCTGATGTATTTCTGGCATCTGTTTTGGCTGTTGGATTGTAATTTAGCCGTAATTAATTATAAGCTGTTCACATCAAAACTTCAATTAGAAACAAAATGGCCATTACTGGATCACTTTACATTTGTGTTCAAATCATATGCAGCTGTACAAAAGGTCCTTCTTGAGTTTCATATTAGTAAAAGTTGCAGAAATTATAATTAGCCTCTAGAAGTCAGTCTCTGAAATCTTCTGTCAGTATGTTTGGAACTCCCTGCTTTGCATACAAAGAGCTCTGGTGCAACTCTAACACAAGTGGCTTTTTTTTTTTCTATTTAGAAAATACTTTACTATTAAAAAATGAAAGGATATATGTGACCAGGTTCCACATGACCAAATGGTCCCTAATTTGAGTGTCTGTGTGACACGGTACTTTCTTCCAGTCTATCATGTTTGCCTGTATGTTACATTCATGTATATGCCTATATGAAGAGTTCCTCTTCATTCCATTGACTCCTAATCTCCCTGTGTAGTTCATATTTTCTTGACTTCAGTCTCTCTCTCCTAGTCTTTTTACCCTTTATTCTCTTGTTAGCTCCATTGTAAAGCATTGCATTGCAACTATACTCCATTATCCTCTTCTGGTATAAATTATGACAAACCCACAGCATTTGTTAGTTACTAGAGTCTAATTACAGAACAAATTCACATTGGCCTCTTATAAGCAGTTTTAATCAAATTAACAAAAATGTACTTAGAACATTTCAGTGGTTTTTGTAACTGGTTTGTAACCTGTGCCCTCACACTTTCAACGACATAACTTTGATGATCACTCTTACCACAAAGGTGACTCGCTGTCACATCTGGATTTTGAGTTAACTCTATTCTGGAAATGTTACTACAAAGTTACTTCATTAATTATGTTGCTGTACTACTGAAATATGGTATCATTGGCTTTGAAAAATAGGATTTTGTTACTAATTGCAAGCTGGGAAATGGGAGCCGACCATATCCTGTCTTAGAATCAGTAAAATTAGAATATTTCATATTATCCATAACTTCCTTTTGATTATGTCGAAACTCAATCTTAAAACAATTTATTAACTTCCTAGTGGATAAATATTATGTGATAGAATAATAGTGTAGGATTTTGGATCAGGATTATGTAAGCATTTTTAATGTTGGGATATAGTATTGATTATTTGTGTAATGGCTATATAGAGAAAAATACTATGTTTGGTTTTTTTCCCCAGTATTTATGACTTACAGATAAACAGTGGTCTAGGTTAAGCAGTTCTGTATACAACTGTCTGAAGAAGCAATCATCATATTTAGGATTATAGTTATACTTGTTGGTAGTTTGACTGAATTCCTCATTTTCAGTTGATAGTAACTATTTTCCCTCTCACGAAACTGCAGGTTAAATTTATTTTAATTATGATAGACATTTCTCTGTAGTAGCATTTACATTCAGATTGGATTGTGTGATTTAATACTAATGTTTTGAAATGACATTAACAAAATGTGGCAATAGTTTCCTAAAATCCCATTGTAGGGGGAAACTGATGAAAAGAAAAATGTATACAGAGAATATAAAAAACAGGAAGGTGAAATGAATAGATGAAGAATATGTAATGCAGCCTGATTTTAAGAAGATTCTCTAGGTAACGGGTTTCAAAATCTTTGACATTTTGTACTGAATGTAATATTATTGGAGTAAAAAGAGGCCCTGTGGCTCAGATTTCTCTAATGAGTGTAATTATCTAAAGCTTGTGTCCCCTCATCACCGTCGTGGTTTTTATTATGTAATTATATATGTAACTCTGACAAGAATACTAAAAGAGTCTGCAGGCATTGCAAAAGATTTTCATTGTACGTAGTGGTACCAGTGAAATGAATGCATCTTAATTATAAAAAATACAGCATGCTGAATTTACCATGGTGAAAGATTTTTCATTCCATCTTTTTATATATGGATCATGGACAGCACAGACAAAAAGGCTTTTGTGCACGTTCATGCTTGTGTTCTTGTAAAAATTAATAGGAAAAAAAAAAGACTGATATGAATTGCTTATGTCATAGGGTCCAATAAAAGCCTAAATGTGTCATTAATGACTAGCTAAATGTGTGGAGTTGGTTAATTTGTCTTCTGTATGACCTCTGTGTCCTTACATAGACATTAGTGAATATACTGGATGCCAGAAAATATCTGATTGAGATTCAGAGGAACATGATTTAGATTGTCTTCTTGATTTGCTTTATCACTTTACGCAAATCATTTTATTTTATCAAGCCTGTCAGGTATTCCTTGTGATGAAAGGAGGCTTATGAGCACTTATTTAATAGACTCTTAGAAGTTCTGTGAATAAAATTTGATCACCTTTGTCCATTCTGATGCCTTCTTATCTATCCTCCTAATGATATGTGCATTATAGGGGAAGAATTTGCAGAAGTTTCTGTACTAATTATAGGCAATATAATTTAATACTGGTATTGATGTTATTAAAGGAGAAAAATTACTTCTGCTGAAGACAGAAACCATATTGACTTTTCTAAAGTGTCATAAGTGTAATAGAAATTATAATTTTAAACAATATACAGTATAGTCATAAGCTCAATAATTTTAAGGACTCTTAATTTCCTTTTTTTTTTTCCTTCATCAGAGAGATAACAATTTTTCTTATCAAAACGGGATCAGAAAGTTGTTCAACAATCAGTTTCTAGAGTGGAAAATTTTGTTAATTTAGAATATAACCAGAAATTTGTAGGGAACAGAAAATTCAAAAGGATCCTGAATAAGAAATGTCAACAGTGGGCAGATGCAAATCATTTTGATATTCCCAAATAATTTGTTTGTTTGTTTGTTGAATGTTATTAGCTCATAGAGGAAAATACAGATGGGGAAATGTGAATTCAGCTCACATGAGACTACAGCACTTTAGGCAGCTACAGAAAATTGTTAAAGGAATCAGACAAAAAAATGTCATTTTAGTTTAACAGCAGAAATAGTATGATACTGCTTTTCCCCTATGTGTCCCCGCAAAAAAAAAAAAAAAAAAGTATTTAGATTTTCCTAATGGAATCATTATATTTCCCAATGGAAGATCAAAACACTTAAATGAAATAATGATTTTTCCTTGGAAAAAAATTGAAGACAAATTCATGACCTAACATGTATCTAGTATTTTGTGGGTAATTGCCCATAGATTATAGAAGAATCTTGAAAGACTAAAATTAAGGCTCATCATCAACATGCCATACTTAAATAAGGCTCTTGTTTGGCTCATCCTCATTAGTGAGTCATCCAGATTATACACACCAAACTCCAGTGGCTTTCTGCTACAATAAAAAGATTGCATACTTGATTCGTGTTTATACAATTCTGACAATTAAGTAACTCAGACCTTTTCAGGCTTTTTAAAGTGTGAATACATCTCAGATTGTGTTCCTGATCACTGCAATATCATCATGCTTTAAAGTTGTTCTAACAGCCTCTGACACATTCTTGTCCTCAGCCATTTTAGAGCTCTTCCAAGGATTGCTGGTGCAGTTTGGGAACTAGCACGGGCCAGGGATGTGCACAACAGACAGCTGCGATGTGGATGCTCTCTTTTCAAAGAGAAGACAGTTTGATAGTATGCATGCTGGCTAACACGTACCTTACAGCCGGGGAGCTGTTTTGGGCATGTTCAGATGAGTAGTAGAAATGTAATCTCAGCATCTTGAATGTGCTATGTTTTGCACTGTGCTCATTCAGAAGTTTAATTAATAATTTCTATAATTAATTTCTATAGGCTGTGCTTTAGAAAAAACAACTGTAGTATTGTTTACAATGTGTATATATAAATCCATGTGTTTACGTGCATCTTGTTCATATAAATCCGAAATGCTCCCTGAAATACAACAGTCTATGATTCTAAATGAAGGACTGCACTTTTGTTATTAATTTATGAAAGGCAGATTTTTTTTTTTCATGCTGGAGTAGATTGTATCCTAGAATCCTGCACAGAAAATGCATTGCCTTTTGTGGAAGTCTATTTCACTGCTAAGGCAACAATAATGAGGGGGATCCATTTCTCTTGTCCATGTCCATATAGATAGCTGCCTTCAGGGGAAATAAGACCATGATGAGATAGAGAGTAAAAGAGAGATCAACACAAGAGGTCTGCCTGCCACTATGGTTTCTTTTAGTCTGTCTTCTCAGTAGGAATGACCTGTGCGTGCCAGAGACCTGGGAACTAATGCTTTTTTTGTGAATCAAAAATGTTTCTCTGCAAACATTTATGTTAAATAAACTTTCATGCAGATGCACTGGATTGCCTGACCCAGCTGTGGGAGGCCAAGGCTCCCAAGAGCTGAGGCCCTAAGAAAGCCACGTGTCTCCTCCAGAGCAGAGAGCTGAAAGGCTCAACTGGACCAGTCTCCATAGTTTGGAGTCTGGAAGCCCAGGGCACACCTGTGGGAATCAGGGATTTGAGGCCAGCTGCTGTGTAATGGGGAGCTGGGGTGTAGCTGCTGGGGCAGGAGCAGGGGCAGGAGCAGGAGCAGGGGCAGGGAGGCAGGGAGTCAGGGAGGCAGGGCTATGGGCTGGAGATGCAGGCTGGCTGTGCAGGGCACAGGGCTGGGGAGCCTCTGCAGCTGCTGGGGAAACCGAGGTGGTTGATTAGCAAGCGTGAAGTACCAAGAATGTTGATTTCAGTAAGCAGCTGCTGGGTGCAGTGAGGTTATTTCCTGGAGGAAGTTTCACGTGCTGAGATTGTCAGAATGAAATATTGTCTCAGTTTCCAGTTCGTGAGAAATTGAAAAAAAAATATCTTTTTGTTCGATTCAGAGTAAAAACAAATAACCCTCCCTGCTTACCCCCCCAACTTTTTCACAAATCAGAAATCCTACTGTTGAGCCAGCTTCACTACAAAAACAGACCGGAGTCTTGTGGGAGAATATGCTTCATTCATGCTTGGACTGAAATCTGATTCTGCAGGGAAACGCAAGACTGAAAATAGAAGTCTGATCTCAGGTAACTTACCTATTGTAATACTGACTTTCTAAACCAGCTGGTATTTTTGACATTTGATCAACTCATCTTCACATATGGTATTAAAACTCAGCTCAGAAGCTAATGCAGAAGTGTTGATCAGAATTCATCCCGATGCTCTTCAGAAAACCAAATTAACATTTGGATTAGAGAGCCCGATACTCATACTCTGAATGCATGAAATATTAAAACACAATTCACGCTGTAGATCTTAAATGTCAGTACTCAGAATAATATCTAAATCACATGGAACTCAAGCAAGGGAGACATCCAGATAATAGAGGCCTGTTTTTATCTTGTGACAGAAAGCACAATAATGTTTTCTAGGGAGAAACTATAAATGTGGAAGAAGCTTCCTCAATCTGTATGGCATCTGGGTAGGACCATCTTCAGTTTCTTAAGTGCCTTTCTGGCAAGGGTGTTTGCAGAGCTCACCCTGGACCAGGTGGTAAATCTTACACCATTTACTATTCAGAATTAATTTTTAAACTTGTGTTTTTATTCTCAGCCTTGACTGTCCCTGATTCAATGCCTGATGTGTTGACCAAGAAAAGAGCCATTCCCATCAGTAGGGGCTTGTCTGGGATTCATCAGTGTGCCATAGATACTTAGGACATGGGAAGATCTGTCACCATCTGCTGAATCTGTGGTCTAGTTTACAGAGAGTGTGAATCATTACAGTCCCCTGTAGCACATTTTTGTGTCTGGTTCCTGAGGTCTCATCTCAGTTCAGTGTCACATCCAGGATAGTATCATGACACTTGCAAGACAAACAGCTCTGGGCAAGTGGCGTTTACCAGTTACAGTGGACTGCATGACTTTACATTAGTGTGGAGAAACCAGACAGCAAAGTCCTGTTGTTGTCAGGAACTGGGTGGTAGGTAAAGTCCAGCTGAGTGAATCTTCAGCTGCAGTGAGATACCAGGCTCACCAATGGAGTTCCTAATTCATTTTGAGTAAGTGTTGGTAGATATCAGCACACACAGAAAGGTGATTTCTGGTGTCCTTAGTGATGCACATCACTCTGCCAGTGTTCTTTGGTGATATGATAGGAGGCTGGGGAGCTATGGTTAGTATAGACACCCCAGGTTGAGCTTGCAGAACTTACTTCTTGTTTTCCCTGACCCCTGAGTCCTTACTGAGTAGTGCTCCTTTGTGCAAGTGCCACCGGCTGCAGAGAGAAGATGACACTGCTAATTTAACATGGAAAAGTGGTAAAAGCTGGCTTGAGGTGGTTACGTTAGCCAGCCTTTGGTTCTTGATAATCTGTTTTATTTGGGGATAGTCTCTGATCTGTTAGGGAAAAGAGAATAAAAATAAACCCCCTTCTTCCACAAGTTAAGAGAAAAAAAGATTTCTCTGTGTGTGCATCGGTTGCTGTGAGATGGCAATCGACTGGCACCGGCCAGAAGGATACAAGAAAGAATTCTTACATCTCTTCAGAGTGGGATGAAGTTATGCTGCTCAAAAAAGGAGGACAGTAACATAACAAGACCGAGTCCTTTGTGGACTTGCCTTTGTAGTTTTCTGATATAGTCCAGAGGATTTTCCAGATTATATTTTTGATGTGATGTAAGATTATCGCAGAATATAAGAATATTAAATATGGTACTGGGTTTGAGACTGTAGCATCATAAAATTACCTTAGCAGAGGTTGCACAGCCATGTACTACTATGTGATATATGAGTGTTTCTGTAGAAATGAACAGTGATAACTATGGTTTTCTGAAACAAATGGAGAAATACGTAGCTACATAATGAACACCAGAAATAATGTTCATTCTTCATAGAACCTTCTAGAAGGTGTGTAATTTTATGCAAAATATTGACAGTTCAGGGAATTAGTCTTCCAGCTTCAGGTGCTTTTCCACTTCAGTTCAATAGGGAAACACTTCTGTTCCCTATTTTTTGTTTTCAAGGTCACTATTGAAGTAATTGCTTTTTGCAGAGAATTAGCAAATAATCCATTTTTCCTAAAACTCCTTGAGATACCTTCATGAAATGTCAGTGCAAACCCTGTTTCTCTCCCTGCAAAATCCTATAAAAGCTGAAATCTCTTAAAACTTTGAAACTCAAACCAAAGTTGCGTTCAGTCATCAGGGGTCATTCTTTGTTTACTGAACTCCAGCTCTCACAGGACTGAGGCTGCACGGCTGATTCAGCACCCGCTAATGCCAATGGAGAAAAGTCCATTGAAATCCTTACATAGCAACCTAATGACATCAGAACATGACAGGTGCAATAACTCATGCACAGATTTAATAGAACAGCTGGTTCGAAAAGGAAGATGTACTAGTATCTGATAAACTGCCTTTTAAAGTCGTTCTCAAATTGGAGTGTTAAAAGTGCAGCCACTTTTGTTTAGGAGGTTTTTTTAAAGATAAAATACTTGTCAAATTGCTTTAAAAAACAAAACGGAATTATCCCAGCAAAATCGTTTTAAAACATGCTCATTTTTGAGAGACTTGCTTCTTGATAAGTATACAGAAAAGTATCTCGAAAGACCAAGACCTTGATTAAAAAAAACAAAACAGAAAAAAAGTCAAAATATTTCATTGCAAGCACAAAACTGATGCTTTTTTAATGATATTGTTGGAAAAAATAACATTTATCCCTTTGCTCTAGAAAAAAACAAACAGCATTATTCAATAATGGGAAGCTGTCAATTAAGAAAACACCAAAACACTGCAGTGGTGTGACTTTGAATCCCTTCCTAGACCATGAAAGGCAGCTTCTTAATCTTGATTGTGAGAGCTCGTTGACAAATTAGAAGAAAGAGATATGGGTATTATAGAGATAACCGAATTGCATCTGTGTAAAGTATCCTCTATTGTTTTGGTGGAGAAGACTTAAGGAGTATACTGCCCACTTACTTCCAACTCAAGTTTCCTGCATTTATTTTGCTAGTAAAATACTGTGTTGATGGAAAGACATAAAACTCTTGGGATAACTCCATGTACGCATTACTCAGAAATTCTCCTGTAGTTCTTAGCAAAATGTATTTTTAGGATTATAGCTCTGGAGTGTTTGTAATTGTAGTCCTGAGTGACTCAAAAGCTAGCACTAGTTATGCCTTCTAACTCTTAAGGGCAGATCCTTCAGTGCTTATTGAGGAAAATTGCTCATTGGTTTCAATGGGAATTTAGCCTCATCAGTAAGCTCTGAGAAGTCAGGCCCCCAGAAAGTGCCACTTCATGTATCAATTCTAATTAATTCATCAAAGAAAAAAATACAAATTCTGATTCAGTGTAGAACACCCAATCTCATTTCAAATCATTAGTTACCTAATCATGAAGGAAATTAAAATATTGTTAGAATTAATCATGTGTGACTCAGCAGTCCAAAAGACCTTCAGCTAACAGATCGCGTTGAAACTTTCCACTGATGCAATATGCTAAACAAATATGACTGGGGATTTTGTTAGATCGGGTCATCGTTTGTGCATATGCTGTTGTGAGGCAAGTCTAATGTAACATTATTGACAAGGCATGATGAAGAGAAAGCATTTCTGATAAAGCATGTGGTTATCTGAGGAAAACAAATGCTACTTTAGATTAAAATCCTGCTTTTACACTTGGGATCTGTGTTGACAACATAAATGATGACAGCAGTATCTGTCATACCAGTGCCGTTATGAAAGTGATGGAGAAACTGCCCCTGCATCGCAAAGAAAGTTCGCTTCATTTTAAGAAAAAGTACAAGGTGATGTCAAGTCCCACAGGTAGGGGGGACCAGTCATACTGCTTTAGGACTGGTCATACTGCTTTGGGACTATAATGAAGTGGTTGATGCACGCATGCTCAGTTTGGAACCTGTTGGGCTGCTTGTCTGTAAAAAGCTTTATCCCTTTTCCAGAGAAAATAGACAAAGCAGTAGTTTGTGGTCCTGTCTGTAAACATGGCAAGAAGTCAAATACATGGGAACTTCTGTCTGCTTTTCTTTATTTTCTTCCTTTACAATAATTCTCCATGAACTTTCAAAAAGTCAGAAGCAACCTGTTTATAAAACACATCACAGCTGTGTAAATAACTGTCTTCCTTTAGCAATGATGTAGGCATCAGGAGAAAATGCAGTGCTGCTGAATTCTGATTGTACAACTGCAGTACTGTATTATTTGCAGCCTAATTTTAATGTTATGCTGTAAGTTTGGCTGCATACAAGAAAATAAAATACCTGATAGGGAATGGGGTAACAAGCTTTGGAATGGTAATTTTTGTATTTCCCGTCTGTTCCTGTTTCAAGAGTGCAGCCATTCTACTGCACTGAGAGATATTCTTGTGTCTAATGAGTTGCATTTCTTTGAAATGGATTCAGCAGGTAATAGTAACTCAGTTGCATGTTGGTGATCACATCTAACTGAAAAGAATAGGATTTCTTTCGTTTTATACTGATGACAAAGTGGATGGTTTTCCATAAAAGAGAAGCAAGAATGTGACATCATGCCTAAACCCCAAGTTTACTGCGTGGCAGTTCATATATTCAGACATAGTGAGAAAGAAATATGCCTTGAATTTGTAATTACTAAAACTGCTATACTCGTGGGTTGATCTGTTTTCTTTTAATGCTCACAGAATGACAGCACTGTGGTTACAGTTCCTTTAAATACACATAATTAAATTTCTAGGACAAATTAGGCAATGAAACCTTCCTATGAGTATACGCTTTCATAATTAATTACAGTTTCTTCAACTAATTGGCTTTAGTTTCTTTGGTATCTGTAACAACAGAACCTCAGAAGGTGTCCATGCAATAACGGTGCCGTGGATTCCTGCATGTCCATTATTAATGTGTTTTCATGGGTAATATCGGAAGCCTCTGATACTTTTCTTTTGAAAACAAAGTGTAGGGTACAGCAAACAGTAATGAACAATGCGCCAAGAAGAATCACATTCTTCAGTATTTCTGTTTGTGCTTAGAAAGTTAAATGAGCCCCTCACAAAGATGTTTTGAAAGTATGTTCATTACTTAATCTGCACAATATCTGAATTATTAGCTGTGCCTTTACCTAGGAGGTGTCAGTTCAGATCTTCATGGTAATGAATTGCTTGCTCTGCCATCAGAAGCAGCTTAACTCTGAAATCTGAAGTAATGCTGCTCAGAGAACACGTCAATAACTGCCATCTGTACGTGAAAGTAGCAGGGACATGGGACAAAAATTTTCAGTAGGACTTTTCAGCTCAAAATTCTGTTCCCGGAAAACAGATGGTATATTATTATGTTATTATCAGTATTATGTATTCAGAGATAAACTTCCAAGGAATCTCAGGCCATTTATAAAACCTTTTTCAACACAGAACTTCGTATATGTATCAAACACAGGAGATACACTACCTAGAATTAAATCTTTCTGTCCTGGGGTAGGAGTGGAGCTATAGATCACTGAACTTTCCAATGCTAAACAGTATTAGTTGGATTCCAGAGCCTTGTCCTGCAAAAACTGCCTGAGCTACTTGGCATAGATCAAAACAAAATGGAAAGAGTAGCAGAACTTGGGATGAACAGACTCTCCTAGTCTTCGTTTGGAAATAGTCGAGAAGGACCTTCTCCTGTCTTCTCATATAGAAAATAAATTACATTAGTGAAAGACTGGATCGTTGTACTAAAGGGGAACAGGACACATTCCTTCTCCTACTATGCCTTACAGAATAGTTGGCAACTGAGAAGCAATATAGTCAGATATAGTTCTATTTATGGGGAGCTCTTATTTTGCCAGTTTCTGTGGAAGAAAAAGGAACATGACCCACCTTCCCCCACTTCTGAGGGGAACAGGAACTTGAATTTCTTTGTGCTTCCCTTTTAATTTTCTGAATATATGGTTCTGAGATTGTGCTTTCCATTATACCTTTCTTTCTTTTTAATGTGTCATACTTTAAAAAAAAAATAGTTTTAAACTAATAAAACATGAGACATTTTCAGGATGTAACTGACTGAATGGAACATACAGGTCAAATTGAAGACTTGAGCCAGTAACCAAGGAGTCAGAAATTCAAGTTTACACCTTATCTGGGAAATGTCAGTCAACTGAAGTCTCTTTCTGACAGCTGTGGTGGCTTTTGTTAGCAGAATTTGATCCCTGTTCAGAGCTATGTCCCACTATTAGTGAAGTCAGCAAGAGTTTTTTCTGCTTTTGCAGGTTAATTGGTCCCATCCTTCCTGCAGAAATACTGTCGGGTTCAGATCCCTTCTAGGAGTAATCTGAAAGCTACTGAAGTCAGAGAAAAGATTCCTGCTGATGTCAGTGTGCTTCAAATCAGGCTTAAGCACTTCCAGCCTATAGCCAAATAAAACCTTTCACTTAGAATCGTAGAATCATTGAATCATAGAATGGTAGGGGTTGGTTGGGACCTCTGGAGATCATTGAGTCCAACCCCCCTGCCAGTGCAGGAACACCCAGGGCAGGCCACACAGGAACATATCCAGGCAGGTTTTGAAAGTCTCCAGAGAAGGAGACTCCACAACCTCTCTGGGCAGCCTGTTCCAGGCTCTGTCACCCTCACAGCGAAAAGTTTTTCCCCATTTTGAGATGGAACTTCCTGTGTTCCAGTTTGTGACCATTACCTCTTGCCCTATCACTGGGCACCGCTGAAAAGAACTAGCCCCTTTTAGTTGACACACACCCTTCAGGTATTTGTAAACGTTAATAAGAGCCCCTCTCAGTCTTCTCTTCAGGCTAAACACCACCAGGGCTCTCAGCCTTTCCTCGAAAGGGAAGTGTTCCAGTCTCTTAATCATCCTCATAGCTCTCCATTGGATATTCTCTAGTATTTCCCTGGCTCTTTTGAACTGGGGAGACCACAATTGGACACTACTCCAGAGGTGTCCTCACCAGGGCAGAGAGGGAGGAGAACCTTCCTTGACCTGCTGGCCACACTCTTCTTTATGCACCCCAAGGTAATACTGACCTTCTTGGCCCCCAAGGGCATGTGGATAACTTACTGTCCCTCAGAACTACAAGGTCCTTCTCTGTGGAGCTGCTTTCCAGCAGGTCTACCCCTACCCTGTACTGGTGCCTGGTATTACTCCTCCCCAGGTGTAGGACTCTGCACTTGCCCTTGTTGAACTTAATTTGGTTCCTCTTCGCCCAGCTCTCCAGTCTGTCCAGATCTCGCTGGATGGCAGCACAGCCTTCTGGTGGATGAGCCACTCCTCCCACTTTTGTATCATCAGCAAACTTGCTGAGGGTGCACTCCCTCCCTTCTTCTAGGTTGTTGATGAAGGTGTTGAATAAGACTAGACCCATAATTGATCCCTGGGGAACACCACTAGTTACAGGTCACCAGCTGGACTCTGTGCCACTGATCACAACCCTCTAAGCTCTGTTGTTCAGCCTGTTCTCGACCCATCTCACTGTCTGCTCTTCTAACCCACATTTCCTGAGCTTACTCATGAGGATGTTATGGGAGACGGTGTCAGAAACCTTGATGAAGTCAAAGTAGACAACATCCACTGCTCTCCTCTCATTTACCCATTCAGTCACCCAGTCATAGAAGGCCATCAGATTACTCAGAAATGACTTCACTTTAGTAAATCCATGCTGGCTACTCTTGATAACCTTCTTTTCTTCCATGTGCATAGAGATGATCTCTAGAATGAGATGCTCCATCACCTTTCCAGGGATGGAGGTGAGGCTGACTGGTGTGTAATTACCAAGGTCTTCCTTCTTGCCCTTTTGAAGACGGGACTGGCATTGACTTTACCAGAGCTTCTGCCTCATTCAGCACTGGGCACACATTTCCCTATTCTTCCTTTTACCATTGATATATTTGAAGAAGCCCTTCTTGTTCTCTTTTACTTCCTTTGCCAGAGTTAATTCCAAGAGGACCTTGGCCTTCCTTGTTGCATCCCTACGTACCCTGACAGCATTCCTATAATTCTCTCAAGAGACCAGTCCCTTTTTCCACATCCGATGAACTTCATTCTTCCATGAGTTTTTTTAGCAGCTCCTTGCTCATCCATGCTGCTCTCCTGCCTTATCTACTTGATTTTTTACTAAAATCTTTTACTAAAATCTTTACTAAAAAAACCTGTCTTTAGTACAACCTTGGAGGAAGTAATGTTTGAATATCAACCATCTCTCTTGAGACCCCTAATTGCTGGAGTCTTAGCCCAAGGGATTCCTTCAAGTAGGTCTTTGAAGAAGACAAAATTAGCCCTTCCAAAGTACAGGATTGAAATCTTATTTATTGCCTTGTTTCTTCCTTGTATGACACTAAACTCTTCCATGTCATGACCACTACTGCCAAGACTCCCTTCACCTTCCCAGCCAGGCTTTCACTGTTTGTTAATACAAGGTCCAGCAGCACACATCTCCTTGTTGGCTCTTCCACCACCTGCATCAGAAAGTTACTGTCAATGCACTGGCAGAGCCTTCTAGACTGAGTATGCTTAGCTGTGTGGCCTTTCCGACAAATTCCAGGGTGACTGAAGTCACCCATGAGCACCAGGTCATGTGATCTTGAGGCTACTTCCAGCTGTCTGTATGTCAGGAAAAGCTTACAAGGTCTAAAAACTCATTTAACAGTAGTTAAAATAGTATGTGACTAAACACTCGTGTTTAAGTCAACTTTTGTTCATGAATTGGAAGGACATATTCTAATACTACAAATACAGATTACAAGATAGCTATTTAGTTATAAAAGGACACTTAAAAGTTTCCTGACTCATAAATTTATCATGGACTCTTAAAGTCACTGAAACAAGTAATATGTTCATGATGACTTCAGTGAAAAACAGTGAGTTTATCTCCAAAAACTGTGCTTGGAAAAATAGACTGATGCTCTGCCATAGCTTGTTTTTAGAAAGGTTTATCATGAAACTTTAATTATTCCAATACTTGTGTTACAGTGCAGTGAATGCCATGGGCCTTCTTGGGTGAGCAAATATTTTTTCTTTGAGTATTGGCTGCAAAGACTGAGCCATCTGGCAGCAGCTGACTCCTTTTTACTTCTTACTGCTTCAGCTGCCTTTCTGTGGTAGCCAAATAAGATATGATAACTAGGGCCTCACCAACACTGTATTCATTTTTAGAGGTCAAGTTCTGAACACACTTTTCTGACAAGTTGCCCACTACTGTCTATGGGAATGTTATTTATGTCAGGATTAAGGCGCATATTTGACTGTTAATTTCATGGCACTGTGGCACAGCCTGATAATAGGGAAGTTCATAAAATAAAGATGCACTTAGCTCTGTGGCTAAACTCTGAAATGCATGTGAAAATTGTTTCTTTTTATAATAACAGCTGGCATTTCAGTACTCCCTACCAGCCCTCACTTTCCTTGATCCACACACTCTTTATTTCTTCCTGATAGTAGCACAAAAATTGATTTTATCACTTCTCAACACATTTGTAGAAAAGGTCTTCCATAATTTATAGCTGGTCCTGATAGGATTTCTGAAACTAGGCAACTGATACATATCCATAAACTGCATTGACTTTCATTCTGGTTTATGTTTGCAGAGGATACAGGTGTATATCTGTGTTTTCTTTCTGTCTAAACAAACAGATAAGGATAGTATCTTTTTAATGTGCTGTGGAGAACAGAAGTTACAACTGCTTTTCCTACCAGCTACATTTTGCAGCTATAGAAATTACTAATTTCTCTGAAAAGCCCCCGTTTCTTGTCATTGCTTCTGACACTAACCAAACCTCTCTCCCCTTTTCCTTCATCCACTTCAGCAAGAGACCTGTCAGTTCTTGTTCTGCTATCTGTGTCTATCTTAACAAGTAATTTGGCACAACAGGAGTAAGTCATTAGATCAAAGCAGTTGGTGCTTACAGTTGTCACATTTTCGTTATGCACATTTTGGAATTTTACTCCAGCCTAGGGTTATTCTGGTTCCTTGACCAAAACTGAGCCCTCTGCTCCTACACTTGGTCATTAAGACTGGTGGCAAGTGGAAGACAGCAGGGTGGAGAGTTGGTGTTAAGCAATGGGAGTGGAATGAGGCTTCTAGAGGGATATCGCTCCCTCATGTTGATTTTTAGCTTTCACTGAATAGAGTGGTCCAGAGCCTCCTGCTGCTCCAAGAGCTCATGGCATAGCAGATGAGGCCTGAGCATAGCAGAGATGTCCCTGAAGGTGTTTGCCGTGACTCTGCTCCTACCCCTGACTACCTGTCCAAACTGAGGAACAAGTGAGTTTGTGTGCAATAGGGACTCTGTGTAACACTCTGGGCTGGCTCTCCATGACGCCACATAACCAGCTATCTGATATTTCTGCCTGCAAACAAGTTTTCATCCATCCTCACACCCCTGGGTGCTGAGTTGTATGTCATTCTCTGGATTAGAGCCCTGTCAGACTATATGACATGTCAGCAAAAGCGACAGAGAATGACCTTCTCCTCCCTTATGCAGCACCCACCACCCATTCCTGATCCCTTATCTGCAGGCTACCCACCACATACCTTCCAGGAATGCATGCAGCTCTCAACTTGACACCCTTCTCACAAACTCCTTCTCCCCACCATGCAGTCTAGATGAATATTGTGTAAATACAGTGAGCACCTTACTAATGAGCACAGTAAGGAATAGGAGGCTGGATAAAAGACTTGAATCAGCCTTTTCAGAGTTCTGCAGAACAGACCTCTGCAGCATTGTCTGGACTACTGCATATTTAAGAGAAGGAAGGGAAGAGTCATCTACTGAACGAGAGTGGTTATGACTGGTATCAGATACTGAGATAAAGACCAATAGAAAAAGATGCAAAAAAATCAAGGATGTCCATGAAGAGATCAGAAAGGGTGAATGGACAACAACTGACATAGGGAAGTTAAATAAATATTACAATCTAAGATCAGAGAAGATGGAGGAGGAAGGAGTGTTAAAGATTCAAAGAATCAGGGGCTGATAGTTGACAATAAATATAGCAGCAGATATACAGCATTTGGTTCATTTTATAGCACCTGGAGGACATCAGATTGTAGTAGAACCACTTGCGGGTTTAAGAGCTTTTTGATGCTCACGCATGCTGGGTAAAACTTTGGAACAGTGCAGCCCACTGTTTCAGTTGGACCTTTAGATCCATTTCAGGAGCAGGTGTGACTTTCATTTATACTTAGTGCACAACTTCTGGTATAGTTTTCTCCTAAAGGAGAAAACCACGCAACTCCACTGACAAAACTGACGTGCACTAAGTGGAAATATTCAGTGGATTGGTTTCAAAATTGTTCTGCTGCCCTAAACTGAAATGCTAATGCAGATGTGGCCATTGAGTCCCTAGACTGCCTTTTTGTGTAGTTGGTGTGGATATCTGCTCCTCCTTCCTTCTTTTCCTTTTTTTTTTTTGTGTGTTTTTAAATTTCTCCTGACCAGTCTTCAATATATTATCCATTTCCCAACTATTTTTCTAGTCCTGCAGTATCCCTGTCTGCTCTTCTTGTCATACTAGCTCTTCCTCTCCCTTGTCATCCATCTTCTGTTTCTTCATTTTTTTTTTATCTTTGTCTTCTGGAGCAACAAACCCTTTCTGGAAGTTTTTATTATTTTTTATTCTTTCCTCAATGCCTGTCTCTTCTTCCTCATGATTGTGTTCATCCATGCTTGTCAGGTGCCTTTCTCTGCTGAACCATCTTTCTCCATTCACCCTGTCTTTGGATCTTGCCTGAGTTCTGTCATGATTTCTAGTTACATCTCTAGCACTCAGGCACTTGTTTTCCTGTGGGTTCTCTCAGGCAACACTTCAAATATAAATAGCTTCTATCAAGTACCCACTTGATGGTAAAGTACATCCTGCAGCTTCTACATTCAACCATCTGCAATTATTTGGTCTCATCTGCTGCTACCTTAGCTGACATTATCTTTTCTTCCCTGTCTCTATCTTCTAAAGAAAAGAACAAATGTCAAACACATCTCTTTACTCTCCTCTGTTTAAGGGGCTCCTAAGTTCAATGTCTGCTTGCTGTTTTAAACATTTTCTGTATGATAGCCTGGCTCCCTCATTTAGACCTGACAATTAACTTCTTGCTTGCTGTGTTCAAACATTGTGATTTTTTGTTCTTTAGTCTTTTACCTGCAAGGTCTCTTCTTTCTACTTGCAACACACAAATCTGTGAGCGGTGTGTGGACTAGATCCATGGCATGTACCTTGCGACCTGCAGCTGAATCAGCCATGAGGACAGTTCTTTTTTCACAACAGACAAGACCAAGGCAGATTCTCCCACTGATATTTTTGTATTTGATATTTTTATTGGACACTTGCGTGGTTGTAATACTGGTTGAATGAGCTGCCTCATTGCCAAGTTGTGGAGAAGCTATTTAGCATTGCTGGATCTACTTCTTTTTTCATAGGTAAATAAGTAACATCACAGTTAAGAAAGTGATAGCCTTGGACACAGTTCTGTTCACATTGCCAACAATGGATGTTTTCATGTTGAATTCTGTAATGAAAAACTTTAAAAAATACTTGCATAGCCTAGGTGTCATGATGTCTGTCAGATTTGCATTGGAAAGAGACTTGTCTTTTTATTCCCCAGATGTTGATTTTTAGGTGACATTAATTGTCTACATAAATGCATCTGCTAATATTAACATCTTGTACAACCTTTAAAATATGCCCCAAATCCTAAGAACACATTTTAAAGTTATTTCAACCTACCCTTTAGGTATTTATGTTGGATATATTGGGTTAGTGGTTTAAAAGTCATGTTTTGTGATATGGGAATACATCTCCTTTTCTCCAGGAAAATGAGAAAATTAAGTTTTTTCCTTGGAGACTTCCTTAGTTATAACATGTGTGTGATGATATTTACCCTTTAATAATGCATATAGTTTTTTCAACATGACTGCAATGGCTGAGATATACAATCTGACAATTCATAACCCATCAATTAGCACTTTCAGTCCTCTTTGTGAAATAAACAATGCAGCTGAGTCTTGGAACACTAAGGTAATTCTAATTCAAACTGCATGACCCAAAAGAAACTAGAAGAATGCTGAATTACTTCAGAATAGTCCACAAAATTTTACTGTAAAACTTTAGCTTTAAAGCAATCAGGAGTCATAGAACCACAGAATTGCATCTTAGTTGAGGTTGGAGACATCAGAAGGTGATATGCAGTCCAATATCTTAAGCAGAATAGTGTCATCTAGGAGATCAAATGCGATTGCCTGGGGCTTTCTTCAGCCGAGTCTTAAAAATCTGCAAGGATGGAGATTGTTCAACGTCTCTGGGAAACCTGCTCCAATGTTTGACTGTCCTCCTAGTGAAAAAGATTATTTCAATCTGTGTTTGTCTCTTGTCCTGCTGAAGTCTCTTCAGTTCATTAACAGCTCTGGGGGGGCGGGGGTGATGGGACATGAAACTGTATGCAGTATTTCAGATGTGATCTAACAAGTGCCAAGTAGAGAGTGATAACCACTTCCCTGGATCTTCTGTCTGTGCTTAGTACAGCTCAGGATGCTGTTGAGTGTCTTGGCTGCCAGAGCATGCTGCTGGCTCATGTTCAGCTTGCTGTCTGGCAAGACTTTCAGGTGCAGGACTTTGTTTTGCATTGTCAAATATCATAATATTCCTGTCAGCATGTTCCTGTTGAGGTCCCTCTGAATGGCAGACCTACACTTGAGTCCATTCCTTGCAATTTTGTATCATCTGCAGGCTTGATGGGAGTATGCTCCATCACTTCCTTGAGGTCATTGATAGAGATGGTGAACAGAATAGGTCCTGGTACAGAGACATGCAATAGTGTACTTGTTACAGGCATCCAGGTAGCATATGACCCATTAACTGCTAACCTCTGAGCCTGACCATCCAAGCAGTTTTTTGCCCATCTAACTGCCTTCTCGTCCAGGCTATAAAGTTCTAACTTGGTTACTAGACACACTGTGGAAAATCTTGATGATGAAAAGTTATGCATAAAAGACGGGATGAATATCAGCCTTCTTGTTGCTCTGTCATTGGGCTAGGTTCAGTCAGCGTGCTGAATGTGAGAATGTACAGCCAGGAACTGCTTCCCAGCGGGGATCCTCAGTTCTTTAAACGTAGATGCCAGTTCACTCTTTTTTTTCCCCTCTCCCATCCAAGAACTGATGAGGGCTAACACCCTTCAAAATGTTGCGAATTCCTGTATTTACATATCATTACTGCATTGTAAAGGATTCAGGCTTTTTACAGGCCACTTCTTGTAAAGATTTGTGGCTGCAGTTATTGCAATGCAGTGTTATTTCACCCGTCTGGTGGTAGTGATAGTGATAAAGGTGCACACCTGATCTGATTTTGAGGCTAGACAGAGAAGAACACAAGAATCTAAATCGAGTCTTCATGCATCCAACTTAGGGGCAATAAAACTGAGTCCTGGATTTTACTTTGTGCACATTTTGTTTTATTCTTTTGGACAGTCCGTACAAACTGTAGGAATTACCTAGGATTCTGCAATAGCAAAGTAGGTAACCTCAGTACTAAATTTTGTGCACAGAATACAGAGTATGCCAGCCCTGAACAGTCTGTATGTATTTAGATTTCCCCAGGAAAAAAAAATTAGAAAAATGAATGTGTTTTTACCATTTCTCTTCCACACAAAACTACATAGTTATTCCTGAACTGCCTACTGAAAATGTCTCTGAGCCCAAACTATCTGCTGTGATCTGCACCAAGACAGTCTCAAAGGTAGTGTTATTTGATGTGGAGCAAAATCATACCAGGATACCTTCAAACAGATAAGAGGAAGGATGGTTGTGAACAAGTCCTTGCACCATATCCTGATGCTGGTTTAATTACAAATACAGATACAGTTGTCCCCAAAAAATAAATACCTAAATTCCAACTGGATCTTGATTTGGTTATCTAAATCCTTTTCTGACACTTCCCTTATTGTTCAGTTCTTTTTCCCCAGTATGAGTAGTGGTGGAGACAGAGAGTATGTGCTTGTAAAGAACCCCAGAGTCAAATTCAGAGGAGGTTTTCCAGCTGACCTAGAAGAACATCAGATGAGGATCCTGCTCATGGTTTACTTTTCTGATTGCTTCAGTGTTTTTTTTTCCTGTTAGTGCATCTTTATGAACCTTATGCCAAAACGTATTTTTCTTCCTTTAATAGCAGAATGAAAAACATTTAACTCAACAGAAAACTAACCTCTTTTGTGTATTTTAAAATGCTGAAGCTTTCCTTTCCTGGATTTAGACATACCATTCTTTCACTGCGTCTCGTAAGACAACTTTCTGAAACTCAGGTTTTATGTTACTCTGTACATTAAGTTGTCCCTATCTTTATTAAAAACCTGTGCTCAAAAGACTTCATACTTCATGCATAACCTCACACACTGGTAAGGACAGAGTTCATAATAAAAAAAGTGAGAGCTCTGGAGAGAGCCCTGAAACATTGATATGACTTACTTTGTTATCAGGAAGCCATTTGGACCAAATCCTCGAATCTTACTTTTCAGCTAGGTCTGTATCCATCTGACAGTGCTGTCATCTTTCTAGGTCCCTTCCAACCCTTAACATTCTATGATTCTGTGTTTCCCAGCTTACTCTGTGAGAATGTTGTGGGGGACTGTTCTTAGAAAAGTCATGTGCAAGTCAACCTATTTCACACCAACAGCAGTCTCAACTACTAGATAACCTGGCATGAAATTAGACTGGTTTGATGCGATTTCTTCTTGACATACTCACATGGATTGTTTCTTATCAGTGTAGTATTTGCTAGGTAGTTATAAATTGTTTGTCCACTATCAAACTCCAGTATCATTTTGATATTGAAGTTAGGCTGAGTTGTTTAATTTCTCTAATGTCATCTCATGTCCTCTTTTTATGAATGGGTCTTCCATCATCTTCAGAGGCATCAGCCCTGCCCCTGTATCCCTCTCAGAGTTCAGCGTCCTCAGGCTCAGTCTCTTTTCCTTCACTATGGGGCTCTTCTAGCCTGCACTGTGCTAATAGTCTCATGACAGTCATATCCCTCAGGCATTATCAGGTAGTCAGCCTCTCTTTCTACTTCTAAATAATCCCGGTGTATTTCACAAATGCACCAAACACTTCTTAAGTGCTGGGGAAAAAACCCTTCATTCTGTTTCTTGGACTGTTTCTCAGACTGTTTCTCATCCTCGGGAGCAGCCCTTGGTGAATAATGACTTTGCTGTTCCCCTACAAATCCAGCTTTCCTGTGACTTTTTTATTGACCTCAGCAGTGGTCAGGCTGTTGAGACTAGTGTCAATTGCACTGGAGATCTTCATTTTACTTCATGGTCCCTCTTTGTTAAACTAGTTCTCTTGTCTCATACTTAGGTTTACTTGCATGGACATATTTTTCTTTGCATGCTTTTATTTTGCCAAACACAAGGCATCACTGACCTGTGACAAGGTCTCCTGGATACTGTAATAATACGAATAATGAATAACAGAGTAGGAGCTGAGGAATCAGCCTACGAGGTAAAAACAAAATATGATTCTGGTAACTTCCTTAGTATATTAAGTCTCATAGATTCATAGTAAGAGAAAGAGTAAAACACAAATAAAATGTGAATTCAAAACAGATGTTGTTCAATTACCTCAGTGTATGCTGAAAATACACTGCTAATCATAATACACCTCTCATTCTTGAAAAAATATAGTTTGAGTTCTTTCACAATTCTAGATTCCCATAATACCTAGTTGGTCTGAATAAATCAGACTATTCTGCTAGCATAAGACTTTAGATCTAGAAATCAGTCATGACATGACATTTCAAAGCTTCTATATAATAATAAAAAAACGAACAACCAACCAAAAGACAGCTACTGGCGAAATTAAAATATCTCACTAAAATACACTAATTTAGTGATAGCCCTGGGAAAATAAGCTTTTATACAATTTGTCTCTCTACTGGCATCTCTGTTTAATCTCATTCCTTATCTGTACTTTTGCTTTCAAGAATTACTGTGACACACATTAAACACTTCTAAAATCTATCAATCACTGAAGATGTTTTTTCTGTATTTTTATGGCAGTTCTCACTGCTAGAAACAAAAACTTTTCCATCCTTTGCTGAATGTTACAGATGGAATAAAAATACTGTGCCCCACCATTCTAAGTAAAATAGTTTTTCTCACATTTGTAAAAAAGCACTAATCCATATCACAGAAAAAGGGAAAATGAGTGATAGTTCTGTATCTTTTGAAGTGTTGCAAACATCAGGATACCATGTTAATGACATATTTCCAACACAGCTGTGTCTTCTCTAACAGTCAGTCAGAGACAGAATGAAGTTTCAATTATTTACTATTGCAGGTTACTCTAAATTAATTTATTTTAAATTAAAAGCACAGCAGACAGATCTGAAACTATAATGGTTGCTTGAACAGTTACTGTTCTGTTGTGGAACAGTGTTTTCTCTTTCTTCAGTGTCCTTTGTGCTGTTTTTCAAAGCTTATCATCTGTTAAAAAATAAAGCTGCTCTTTTATTCTTCAGGGTTTTTTTATTCCCTAGTAAATTCTTCTAAAGATTTAAAAACCTGTAATAAACCTGTTCTGTTTGGTTTAAGCAAGATGATTATTCATGTGATCCTAAGAAACATTTGAATGAAATGTCTTTGTAGGACTGCTAAACTTTTGTGATGAAACACTTCTCTGTTAAGAAAATATTGATTCTTTGGGATCAAAATATTAATTGAAATGTATTCTATTGATAGACTTAATTGCCAAACATGCCCAAGGTTTCAGTCACTTTCATCTGTAAATTTGTGTGGGTATGTGGAAAACAGCTTATTTGGATTAGCCACTCCGCAACAAATTTCTTGATTATCCTTTGTGAAATATGACCTCTCTCTTTATGGAAATTGTGAAGAACTTCTTCTGTAATTAAAAAATACTCAACTGGAAATATCCGTGAACACTTGAATTTATTACCCCCAGAGATTTGTAATTTCAAAAGAAAATATATTCCAGAAGTTCTTGCTTTGATAGTTTTGTTTTTATCTGAGAAATATGGTCTTCTTTTCCTAGGAATAGAGAAGCGTGGATTTGAGTTTTAAAATTGCTATGTGTAGAGCAACTACAAATAGCATGCAAATCTGCTTCAGAATGAAAGTGGCATTGTTGACAACTGATTTGAATGCACTGTCATGGCAGCATTAGGAAGGCTTCTTTCAATCTCCACAACAAATGTTAACAGGAAAAAAATAAGACTCCCTGTGACTCAGTAGTGGGGGGGGGGGGAAGAAA
>WTSP01001198.1:0-18360 GCA_025331215.1 Actenoides lindsayi | reverse complement strand
TCCAAGAGACGGAAGAACGGCGCGTCTCAGACAAGCGCAAAAAAAGAAAAAGAGAGAAAAAAAAAGGGAGTAGGGGGTGGGGGGGGGGGGGGGGGGGGGGGGGGGGGGGGGGGGGGCGGGATTTTTAAAAATTACTTATGCCAGTTTGTTGCTGGTTTTAGGACCGTGTTTTAGTCAAGACTTCCATTTTCAATCAAATATGTGTTTCTCAGTTCTACATACATGACTGGTATTAGTCAGCTGCCTACATTTGTTGTCCAAAGACGTGAGTCACTCCAAATTGGAAGTAACTTTTTAAAAACCTTGATCTAAGTTTTAGTTCTTTGCATGGAAAGACTCTGGGATATTCTCTTCTGTTTCCCCAGGGGTGCCTGCCAGAAGATAGCATGGCTGAAATGAGTCATTCATCAGCATAACTACCAGAAACAGCAGTGAAAATTAACAGCTCTGGATATGCTTGTGTTCCTGTAGTGCCATAGCTAGTCTGTTAGCTCCTCTGGTCTGATTCTTCATTTCTGTTGTCTTTCCAGCAGAGGTGTTGAAATATGGGATTTCAGAAAATTCCATGGCATGTGCTGAAGCATAAGCCACGCTTCTGAAGTAAAGACTGCAAATGTGGAAAAGAGTTCAGGCCAGACAGAGGTAGTGGAAACTGAGTTGTGCCTGTGTCTTCCTTAGTGAACCACTCTTTTTTAATCTTTCTTTTGAGATAGATGAAACTGTTAGGAAATGAGAACTGCATCTCCAGGCTAGCTGAAAAGGGCACCAGATACAGGATTCAAAGGTAGATCTTCAGTCAGGTTCTTTGTATTCCCTTTTACAGAGGGATGAAATCTAGTGTCTAGTTCAGTTTGCAGAACATTTCAACTAGACAGTGGTATCTAGAATCCTAGACAGTTATTTTCAAATTCTTTCTTTTTGTTCCTGTGCTAAAACCCGTGTTATATGCAGCCATGTGTGATTTCATCCTAAATGTTGGTACACAAAAAAAAACAGGTTATGTAACTCACACTCCTTAGAAAATAAGGATTAAAAATGTTTGATGTTGACCCCAGAATAAAGAAGAAATGGTCACAACAGCACTAAGCCATTGTTGTGGAATGCTGAAAGCTTTTTTTTCCTGTGCTGCTTTTTTTTGTGGGGGAGGGCTTATTATCTTTAAGTGAATGATGAAGAAAAAAAATGACATTTTAAAACAAAAGATCAAAATCTTGCATTTACCCATTTTTTTCAGCCCAAACTAGACAACATCATTAACTCAGTTTTGCACATAATTTCCCTGAACCAAAAGTCATACTTCCAGTGAATTTGTTATTTGTGCTGAGTTTTATGTAATTTTAATAAGTTTTTTTTCAGATAAAATTGACCTTTTTTTCTCCACTGATGTCCTTCGGTCAACAAAACTTGATGTTCATCACAAGAGAAGTCAAACACAGTGCTCTCTGCTTGTAATTAAAGAAGAAGTTCCAAATCAATGCTCTGTTTCAGAAAGGTTAAGGATTCATAATATTTTGTTTTAGCAGTGTCTTTCACTAGTCCCCTCAGCAGCATTCCTTCGTTTTTCCAAGTGTCACACTGTTGAACACCATTCTTGTCTCAGCTAAAATAAAAAGTTTAAAATTAACTTCAATTTTTTCAATGCTTTCCAATTGAAAACAGGAAACATGTTTTGGAAGTCCTTGGGATTGCTTGGAAAACAATGAAAGGTCTTAGTGTCTCCAGTAATCTGTCGTAATGATTTCAGCATGGTCATCTTTTCCCTAAGAAACAGGAAAATTTATAAGAATTACACAATTTGGATAGGAAGGTGTTGCTGAAAACTTAAAAAGCAAGTGTATGGAGCAAGTTTGTTGTTCTCTTTGACTGTATGAGCAATAATAGTCTGCTTGTTACTGGAGCTGTCATGCAGCCATGTGTGCCACTGCTGACCATAAACCACGTGGACATTGCTCCCTTCCAGTTCCAGCACTGCGGGTGAACTAGTGCCCATGGAGGTGCAAGATTTGCAAGCAAAATGTATCAGGCTGAGGAGGTCATTTGGATAAAAAGAGCTAGGACCAGGCAGTGGGGTAATCATCTGTGCTTCTCCTAGTTCTCCATGTGATGAAAATTACAGTTTTCTTCTTGAGAATATAGTCACACTTCTGATTTGCAAGGTGACAACAAGTAGAAGGTATTAAATCCAATTCCTTCACTTTTGTCCCTTTTTCCATGCAGATTCTCACTAATATCATGGATTCTCTCTGATGTCATTTAGTATCAATACGTGCTTCAGATAAAGTCAGTTTGGAGTTTTTAATGGAATTCACAGCTCTCCTTGCATTTTGAGTGCTCTCAGCTAAGACAGAATCATGCAAATCTGTGCAAGTGCTTTGTCAACAACCATTTATTCAGCCTGAAATGTTTTAGCCATTTCTAAATGTGTAATTTATTGCAGTGCTATGGGCACTGAGTGTATCAAGCTTTTAAGAAAACTGGTATCAGGAATCTAGTTAAAAGGAAGTTTTCTTCATCAGTTAGCTTTAGAAATAATAAGAGGAAATACTTGTTTCTGGGCATATCCAAGCTAAAGTGACTTGATAGCTGTCTAATGCCTTTCTAATATATATTCCTTTGCATATAAATATGCATTTGCAAATATGAGTGCCTCAGTCAGGCCTCTGTGTACAACTTTATCATTTGGTAATAGAAGTAAAAAGAAAGCAACATGAAAACAGAAATAAAAAAATATACTATAGCATGTGGCATTCACTGAACATTGTTCCTAGATCATTCTCTGTCTCAGTAACCAACATCTAAGGTGAAGTAGTGTATGGAAGATGAAAACAGTATCTTTGATAGGCTGATAGAAGGAATAAATCTGAAAATGGGTGGGTTATTTTCCTGGAAGGAGGAGGACTAGATAATACTGTATAATTGAATTGTTCTACAAACTGAAACCCATATCTTGCATCTCCATAGTATGGGGATATGAAGAACATGGATCAAGATCTACACTTGAATCCTATTCCTAGAGCTGGTTTGGGGGTTTTTTTGTCACAATTTGAAACTGGAAATACTTAATTTGAGGCTTAGCATATGGAAGAGAAAGGTAAAGTGTCTATCCAATGCCATGATTTGCAGCTGAAAGCAAATTAGACTGTAAGTGACTTGGTTTTCATTTCAGCAAAAGCCTGCTACACTTTGAGCATCAAATTCTGACCTTTTATTAATGCACATATGCTAGTTTTTGAAAAAAGTCTTTTTATCTGGGGTCATTTAACTATTTTCCACAAATGTCATGTTGTAAAATGTTTATAAGGGCTAGAGAGAGGCACTTTGAGAAGAACTGTTCCCTGCCCAAGCACGCCTGCATTCCCAAAGCTTCAGTTTGCACCTTCACAGGCTAACTAACCATTGCTTTGTGCACAAAGTACTGCTAGCTAGCAAATAAGGATTTGTGGTGACACAAAACTGTGGAAACAAAATGGTTGCTATTGTTCTTCTGAGGAAATGATTAGGGATCAATATGAAAGGACAGTCTTGAAGCTGTGTTTGCTGCCACTTCTTAATACTAGTTGATCGTGGATTGTTACATAACATGGAGGAATCCTGTCTTGAATGGCAAAGCTCTGACAGAGATTCAGGACTCTATGATAGTGCAGCAATCTGATTCATTATTACTGTCCTGAGTTGCCACTAGTTTAAAAGTTGCCTTAAAAAAAACCAGGAATAATGTGCATGTCTTGTAGTAAAGACAAGCAGGTGTATGTAACTGAGGCTTAGCATGCATGCAGAAAGCAGTGATGAAGAGTGACAGCTGAAGAGAACCTGAATGCTGCAGTATGTGGATGTTAAATATTTCCTATTTCTAAATTAAGCCATCTGTCATTTCCTCTACTTATCTATTAATTGGTGCTTATAAGCCCTCATGTTGCATGTTCAAGGAAAGATCTTCAGAGTGAATGTGATAAGAACCTGAAGTACATAGCAGACAATGCTGAGTTCAGAAATAGGACGTAATGGCCCAGTTCATGGTCAATGGTCCTATTAAATTTGGCTCCTGTTGGTTTCAGTTTAGGAATGCATGAAAATGCAGGCTTAAATCTGTTTCCCTTAAATTATCTCTGGCTTTACTGATTGCAATGAGACTTCAATGCATGCTTAGATTTGCATATGCATTTATATCTTCTGAATAAGGCTTTCAAGGGGCTATTAGAGTATGCAGAAACTGGCTTCGTGATACCCATAATCCTGATCCGTCCTTTCCTATAAATTATGCTGCTTTATAAAAGACTTAATCCTAGAGTGAGGAATGTCTGCATGTGGGTTTCTTTGTAGTTAGTCAACTGTGAATTAGGAAGGTTAAGAAAAAGAATTGAGCTTCTCTTTTCTCCATGAAAGCAGTTTTGCTGCTGGAACATGTAAATGACTTTATAGACCTACATTTATCAGTCAGCAAGGTTCTATATCACTACTCATGCCTGTTGTCACACTGTGAAGACATGTCTATGTCCCCAAACTAGTATTCCATGCATGGCACAACTGCTTTTAATCAGTTATGGATGGGTAGATGCTGGCCTCAACAGAAGTATTCTTACTGAGCATGAAACCTGGGACCTTCTGCCACTCATTGCAGGCTTTCATTGACTTTGCTGGGTGCTGGAAAATGACCATATATGCAAAAGGGCTGAGCACTAGGACTTCAGGACAGTTTGTCTTTTTTCAGCCTTCATAGTGTCTTGTTCTGATAAACAAATGGGGGGATCTGTAATGTGTGGGTTTTTTCTGCTCCACTCGGAAGATCAGTGGGGCTGTAGCTATGTTGGTGATTTCATTTGAACAGTCAGGAAGTTTTAAAGCAACTCCTTCTCTCTCACCACTTGTGCCCTGTTGTCCTCTCTGGTTTGGTCCTGAGACGTAATTTTGGTGTGCATAAACAACGCATCCTACACACTGGAACTGTGCTCCAGTGCCTCAGGAAACAGTAGGGCCTGAGCTTATGAGCCTGCACACGCACAAGGTCATACCTAATGTACATGTGTCATAAACAATTCTTAACCATCAACAGCTCCCAAAAGATCCTGACATGTTTTTTGTCCTCCATAACAGGATAAAGAGAATGTATGTCTTCCTGTTAGCCCTTGACATCAAGCTCTCTGTCCTTTGAGACTCTGATTCTCCAGCCTCCTCTATCCATCTTTCTGCTTTGAAATCTTTACCCTTTACCTTCTGTGCAGAACCACATGCTGAACCCCATATTTCTATCCCTCTTTTCCTACTTCTCTTTCTTGCACTGGTGACATTTATATGGCCCCTACAGTGTCTCAGAAAACTAATACAGTATAACCCAGATCCTCAGGAAATTCATACGTCTCATAAATTTGTGCAGTGAAAGAGCCTGAAGTGTCTCTGGAAACAATATAACTGGCAATATCAGGAGGTTGCTTCTCCTGAGCACCAGGAGATAAAATAGGACTGGTGATAAGTGCAGCATTACAGTCAAGAAAATGAAGACTGCATTCTCAAAGATGCAACTTCGCACTATACTTTTGAGCTGAAACAGCAGACATGCCTGTCTGTTATGGAGAGATTCAAGATACCTTTGTGTGGGAGCATAGCACAAGGCCTCCCACTCATCTGTACGCCTGAGCACCAGGACCACCATGCAGTGCAGACTGGAGGACAGCATGATCTGTAGTGCCACTCTGGAGGACAGCATGATCTGTAGTGCTACTCCAGCATGCCTTCTCTTCCTGGCTGTGTCTCAGTACTACTATGGGGTACATCTGGGATACCTCTTTGACCTGCTCTTACCACAGCTACCTTCAGTAATCCCATGAGCCAGAGTCCAAAACAGGTAAGTGAATTACTGTTTTATGCACATCTTTGGATTTAAAGGACAGGCAGTCCACAAGGATTCTAGTGAAATCTGAGGTTTGAGCTCAGAGCTGTGTTGAAAAACCTGTTTGCAATTTGTCTGCTTAACAGGGTTGCTGTGCTTTTTTCAGCCTATAAATATGCATTCAGAACCATAAAATTCCCCTTGGGCTGCGAGCTGTGAGAGAAATCTTAATGTAACTGTATTAGAAACTGCCTGCTCTCGATGGCTGCCCAGCTCAGCCCTGGCACCTGCAGTATCTTGTGAGAATATAACTCCTCCACCTTTCCAGGCAGAGATCCTGTCTTGCAGCTTCTTCCCTCTCCTAGCACAGCAGGTTAATTTACATTCAGTAAAACTGCAGGCCTGTCCTGTCCCACAAACACCCAGAGAAACGAGCAGTTTCAGAGTGCTGAGGAGATGGAGGGGCACAAGCAGCACTCTGCTGTGGTAGTGCCCTTTTCTCTCCCCATTAGCACATACTGTCAGATGGTACCAGAATTACCTGCCTTTAGCCTGTGGCTGCGTGTGGGCAGAAATGGTGCAGTCCTGCTCCTTAGGCATCCTCACCCATTTCCATGCCTCTAGGGATCTCACTTGGCACTGACTAGTCATGGCAGTGGGGCTGGGATTTCGGTGGGTGGAAGGCACTTCTCATCTTCCCCCAGCAGAGGGGGGTTGAAGGCAAACTGTTTCATGGGCAGGAGTACCCACCAAGCTGTCCTGGTGGTTGCATGGTGGCTCTGGAGGGCCATTCTAATGTAGTGCAATCTGTGTAGCGCAGGAGCTCAGTTGTTCCTCAGTTTAGACAGGCAGTCAAGGGTGGGAGCTGTGTCATGGCAGACATATACAGGGACATCTCTGCTGTGCTCAGGCCTCATTGCCTGTCCCAGGGCTCTTGGGGCAGCAGCAGGCTCTTGGCTCATTCTCCATTCAGTGCACGCTAAAAATCAACATGAGGGAGCGATAGCCCTCAAGGAGCCTTATTCCACTCTCACTGGTTAGCATGGACTTTTTACCCTGCTGTTTACCACCACCTCAGACCTCCTCTTCCCTCCTTCCTTGCTGCAGAGGACAGCAGGTCACAGCATGACGCAAAGCAGACTGCCAGTAGCCCACCCATTACCCCCTCCTGCTGAAGGGTCTGAGACAGAGAGGGTCACCCTCTTCAGAGCCCAACTCCATCTGCCCCTCACCTCAGCTGGCTGTGGCAGAAACAATGGACCCCACCTGCTCAAACTGAGTCCTTGAAAGTCGGGGGCTGTCCAGCAGTGTCCAGCAATGGCTGTGTAGTTTGTCAGACACTCAAGGACAGAGAAGGTTGCTTTTTTCTTCTCTGCAAGCCCCTCTGATGAAGAGTAAGGTGTGAGGAGCTGCACTTTCCCTTCTCCTTACTCAAGCATGTTGTCTTCAGGCTGCTGCAGGCAGTCATCAAGGTGTGAACCAGGAGACCATGCTGGAGTCTCACAGCCAAGGATACACTACAGAGGAAAAAGAAGAGAGGGAGAGGACATGGAAGCTGTGGTTGTAAGGCACATAAACATAGATGGCAGCAGTTATCAGTCTACCTTGATCCAGGCCGACAGAGCCTCAGAAGCAGCAGGATCTTCAGAGGTGACAGAAGTAGCAACTTTCTGTGGATGGCCCTTTGGCCTTGGTATTGGGACAGCACTGAGAGGTTTTAGAAAGAAGCATTGACCTGTGCACAGGGGAGCTGCAGCAAGCTTTGATGGCAGCTCTGAGGGCCCATGCCAAGCCCTTACCTGTCCTCACAGGTCACTGCAGGACGACAGCAGAGGACAGAGAACGTGCTTTGGGGTCTGTTGCTTGCTGCGGACTTTCAGGTGTCATGACTGCTCCTTTAGTTAGGCCACAGTGGTCAGATTGTTTTGATGTTCGTCTCCAGCATGTCCTGTTTGTACTATTTGGCTACATTACTTCCCACAGGTCCTTTCCCTGGACTTCTTCCCTAGTTCTCTTCCCCTTTCACTTTACTATCTCTAACACTCATGTCTCCCAGTTCATAAGTTACAGGCATGTTCTCTTGCCCTTCCACCCAACTTCTCCTCTTTAATAAAGTTTCCCTATTGTCTTCAACGGTTTTGGAGTAACCTTCTGCAGCTGGAGAGAGAACATATTTGCTCCTAGAAATCAGAGACTTTCAGCTCCGATCATCCTAGAACTCCCTGTTCTCAACCCTTGTCCATACCTCCTCCTGTGCGATGTGGATCTGGTGCTCTGGTCGCTGCAGAACCTCTCAGTCTCTGGTGCAAACTTACTGGTGCCATGCAGTCTGCTCGTCTCCCTCAGCTCCTTTCTCTGTCAGCTCAGCAGCTCAAGTAGAGCTTACCCTCCCACTCTTAAGGCCACAATTCCTTCAGCCCCAGGCTCAAGAGAGACTCTGGGCTCTCCCTGTAGCTAGAAATGTGAATGGATGCATCTTCTTAGAGTAGCTGAATCCTGCTCTAGGACTCTGACTTGACAGAAGTGTCATCTCTGCTACTTCCAGCACTTCAAATGGTACACACTTCATAGTTTGTGATTATACTCTGTCACTAATATGTGCATAACTGATGGAAAAATGGATTCCAGAGGGTGCTGTGTCTTAGAACTCTTTGGATTTGTTTGTAGTAAATATCTCTTTCATTCCTACAGTTATTTCTGTCATACTTAGTACTAAAATTACATACTAAGTGGTAGAGTAATGTTATTTTTACAACATGCAAAAATAATGGGGTACCAGACTTAAAAGATACTGAACTGCAGTATATTTGAATGATTCCGTTCTTTAGATGTGCCTATTGCAATTGGGCTGAATACAGGCTGTGATCAGCTTAGGGAAAGGATGGAGGTTTTATCAGTGTATGGTGTAGCTGAAGGGTTGACTTGACCTGTGAAGATTAAGACATATTTCCCTGCTGTGCTAGAGATTGCAAGTGCAAACTGAGACAAATCAATGTAAAATACCATTGACTTCAGTGGACTGAGTTAGAAGGGCTAGTTCTGGAAAAGGATTTAAGCATTTTGAGCATGAGCAGCTAGATACATTGCTCTTATTTCATTTATTTGTACCTATTCTGAGGGGCCTCATTCATCCCTTATCCCTTGAAACCTCATCTTAACCTGCTGCTAAGACATTTTCTCTTCCTTTTTGTAAGGGTGTTTAGGTAATGGGGAAAAGGGATTAAGAAGCAGGATGTTTTCAAAATAGAAACCTTAGTGCTGAACTCTGAGGCACAGATCAATAGTTGAAAACTCAGCTTACTGCCATATTTTGCTAATATTATCCCTCTCCACAGGTTCTCACAGAGTTCCCAAAGGTGTCGAAAGGAGAGTAGTGTACTAAGCAAATCCCCTGTCTGCTCCAGTGCTCTTCTAGGGATTAGGTCAAGTGATATTATCCTGGACTTTTTTGGAAACCAACCTCAAAGAAAACGCTTGCAGGTCTGGCACAAGGAAATGTTTGTATTGTTGTAAGTGATTACTGGAACATGTGACTCAGACCTTGCATTGGCTATAGTTTTGGGACAAGGCATGAATTCTAATTTCTTAGGAGGCAACCTGAATTATGAAGGTGAGAAGACTCTGTCTGAGAGGACAATACGCACACACACTGTCACAACTCACAGTCAGGTGCTGGTCTCCCAGAGGTCAGACAGTTCCTTTTAACTGTCTTCATGCAGATATTGTGCCCCATGAAGCCCATCAGGGAGGTTTCCTCTGTCTGTAAACCATTTCTGCTTTTCTCTGAGATTTTGGGAGAGAGGTAGTCTTTCTATGTTGGATGCAGCAAATGTATATCAGCTAACTAGCTTTGATACTCTGTATGAATTCCTCTGTGAAGGCTTTGGTTTCTTTTTCAAAGTGGGGTATGCCACAATTCCCTTTCCTGTTTACTTTTTGATTACAAATTAGGAGAAGTTCAGAAAAATATTCTAAGCAACTCGTTTTGTAGCTTGAAGAAACTCTATATGCATCCAGACAGCTAGAATTTTCAACTACACATTTAATTCCATTCAGCCTCTCCATCCTTCAAGACTCCAGAGGCAGTATAGCAAATAAAAAGGCACTGTGGATAACACAGTTTGTTTCAAGCAGCCATGAAATGAGTCCACTGTGTATAATTCTAAACAATCCAAATGACCAGAAATTAATGTTACTGTTAAATAAGTTGCGTAGTTGCAATCATCTGGTGGGCTGTGAGCTGTGGTTGCTTTGTCACGTTCTTTCTTCATTTTTTCCCTTGTCTTACTATATAACTTGAGTTCTGTGGTGCTGTACCAGTTTGCATTGTAGGTATCATGGTGGGGCTATGGCCATTATTGTGAGACCCCATGTCATTACAGTAATTAAAATTAATAGCCCAGTAGTACTCATATCCTGCTGCTATTGCTTTCCCCCCTGAAGCAGGAGCAGTCAGGAGCTAAATGTCTTAATCATTTTGACAGATAACAAATTGGCAATTTAGTAGAATGATAAGCTATTTCCAGAAACAAAGCAATTAATTTAATTTATGCTCTGATTATTTTTCAGGTCTATGAGTACATTGGGCTGGTGAAATCAGTAAGTTACACTGGAGTGTGGAGTCTGTCTTTGGGGGTAAGACAGATTCTATTTCATTTTGCTTAATTTTCAAATATTCAGAGATTCTCTAGGGTTGGGTTTCCTAGTTCATATTCTTATTGTGCAACCCTCTGAGTGTCCAATAAGAGCATTGGGGAAACAAAGTAAGCGTTAGGGGCAGCTAAAAATTTGAAACCTCCTTCCCTTCACTGATTGAGCTTATTCTGATGGGAAAGTCCTGCCACCCAGCTCTTCCTCAGGGAGGAACCACCCCACAGCCCTTGTGAAAGTCCAGGGGCAAGAATGAGGGATGTAGGCATTCCTCCTGGTCATAGGCCAACAGATAAAGAGTGAGGCAAAGAGCTGTTTGTCTAGAGAAAAGTTCATACAAAATAACCTCCCCACATAATGGGATGCTAGCTGATTTTATCCCTCTGAGCTGTCCCTCTAGGAATTAAACAACTCTGCTTTTCAAAGATGGGCATACACACGGACATGTCATACACAAGTCCAATATTTTACTAATTAGGTGATCAGTAGCCAAGGGTGCGTGCAATATATGGTTGGTATGTGTGCAATCATGTGGTTTATGCACAAAAATACAGCACCTGTTTTTCTGGAAATGCTTAGGCTTTTTCTTTCTTTTTCAAAGTTTGTGGGATTGCTAGTACTCATCAGCTTCACATGATTAGTCCAACAACAGACTAATTATTCCCTGCCAAAAGAACACAAAAATACTACATTGATATTCTAAGAGGTATTCTGGACATCAGTGTGCAAAAGCTTGTACTTCTTTGTTTTCCATTTTCAGATTTTGCTTGTGGATTTCATTATTGAAATTGGCTTCAAAAAGCTAGCAGATTAGCTGCATATTTGAATGGCTTTGTTCAAAGAAGATTAATTTACTAATTTTTAAATTAATTTTATTTAGTGCTTCCAACCGGTTGGAGAGAGTCCCTTATCACTAATGATTTAATCAGAGTGCTATATTACAAATGCCATATTTAATTAGCAAGCTAGCATTAGCATTGATATCAGGAAACTGTTATAGTATTTCATTATAGTTATAAATCTACATATAGTTATAAAAAACCTAGGAAATCAGTAATCAGTACGATGGTGCAGCAATCTGCTGCATGTCTGTTCTTATAAAAGATGTAATTCAGTTAAATGATAATTTGAATTAATTTACAGTTTCAGGTTCTCAGATGGCATATATTAGTGAGAAACTGCAGGAGTTTGCACCAACAGAAAATATTGCTGTTGATATGCCAAGGATGAAAATAATTCTTTATTTAAAATATTGTGAAAAGAGAAATTAAAACATGCTTCTTCTAAATTAAGTTCACCAATAGTAATTAATAATGATCATATCATAGTGACAAAGATTTAAACTAAACAGTGTTATTAACTGTAGTTCAGAAATTGTTGATACTTGCATTAGGAAATATATTAAATGTAGTACATGAAAAAAAAAAAGAAAGACCACTTGCCATGTCTTTTGGTAAAGTTAAAGCTAACCAGTTATTTTACAAAGAACAAAACCATGAAAGTCCTAATTGTGATAAACACCTACTTCAAGACTATTCTACTTCACTAGTCCTGCAATCATTAGTATTGTCTCTTTCAGAGAAATATAAATTAGTTCCGTTAAATTGATTTTTGTCTGGGAACTATATGAAGAATGGTTGAGATGACTCGAAAAACGCAGTTCAAATGCTGTAATGTTAGTAAGAATAAAATTAATTTCTGAATATAGGCCGTGTATAACCACTCATTAACTTCTAAAAATGTGTGTGGGATCTGAGCTGTGCTTTAGGAATAATATGCAGAATATTTTTTTCTGTTGTGCAGAACATTAGACTCTTGAAAGTATTTCAGTTCTTCTGTAACCAAGAAAAAGTCACCTTTCTCAATACTTTTTGTAAAAAGGGAACATAGTCCATGTAGTGTGTTAGAACAATCATCAAAGAAAACCTGCTTGCTGCTTCTGGCTTGTTCTGAATTCTCCTGACCACACTCGGCAGCATTCTATTTTTCTGTCCTCTTAGCAGCTCAAGGCTTTTTCAATTCAAATAGGCAGGTTAAATTTATAAGCAAGGAAAAAGGTAAAAAAACCCCACTCCCGCTAACTTTTGCAATCTCCATGACTATTCATGCTTATAATATTAAATAGATAGAAAAGTACTTGCAGATTTGAGGCCTAAGAATGCTCTTGGCTAAATTATATTCAGCCTTTACAGATCTTAGTGAACTCCTGCTGAAATTTGCTTCGGTACTGAGTAACGACGTTAGTATTTGGCCCTTGTCCTACAATCTTCTGACAGAATACAAAGTGGCATTACAAATAACTACCTGCAAATAATCAGAATGCAAAAGCTAGAGTAGGACTTCATTACAGCGTTTGTTCTCTTAAAAGGAGAAACTGAGCATGTTCCTACAGAACTGATACAACTGGAGGTTTTACCTTCCAGTGTCTCAGTTCAGGCACAGGTTTGGTCTATGGTTTCAAGGACTCGGAATAGAGATAACAATAATGAGTGACACACATTGGCATTATCAGCAAGAAATTCATTATGCAGTATTTTTATAAGTATATTTCTTGGGACTTATTATTGTTCAGTTGAACCATAATTAAAATGAAGTGACCTTTATTTCTGATTTCTCATTTTTCAAGGTAATAGAAAAAAGACCTGATGCCAAGTGTTCTTGGTCTAAGCCAGGCACTTTGCTGATGTAAGTTCAAGGCAGCCTTGTTTTGCAGTATCCTGAGCAGAGACTGAAGGCTTCATATCACAGCTCAGTTCCATGCACATAAAGTACAAGAGTTTTATATTCCAGTCTGTTCAACCAGGAAGTGCTGCTATTCAGTATCGTAACATAGCTTCTCTTATTTACTTCAAAACAAATATACCCAACGCTAGACTGAACCAGTGGCTCCTAGAACACTTGACTGATTCATGAAATGCAGCAGCTGATTCCAGAATGGATGTTGCTGTTCTCTGGAGTACAGCTGTCACTTAGCAGTGTTTGACTTTCACTCTTCGCAAATTCTTGACGTAAAGTAAATTTCTGAAAGGCAGAGGTTGGACTTCAAGAGAAAAATAAAGACTAGGAAAGATGAAAGAAGGTTAGAAGTTGCTTACTAATTCTTGGTATGATAGTTCAGATTTGTGCACGCTTATTAGCAAGCAAAACAAGCTTTATCTTATTTGGGCTCCTGTAATTCTCCTGAGATGGAGTCAATTACAGATGAAACTGTATTGCTGAGTTTATGTGCTAGAGGATTCTAATCTAGTGTTTTGCCTAATTAAATTCTAGCAGGATAAAAGTAAAAAACTGCTCCCTAGACATAACATAGGTATTGGGTGCATATTTCTAATAACCAGGTATATTGTGCACCACAGACTCTAAGACAAAGGCTTGAAGTAGCTGAGTAGAAGTTCTGATAAAGCTGTCTTCTCTCTGGCTATTCAAGAAGCCTTTTCTACCTTTATGATCAAATCATGCTCTCACCTCTCTTGTCATAACCTTCATCTTCCCAATCTCAGTGGAGAGATTAATTGGAGGTATTAGATAATTCATTGAAATTAAGTCATTGACCTATGCAGAGCAAATGTCCCACAAATATTCTCCAGATGACACAAATTCAAGTCAGCAAGAAAGGCATTAATTGTAATACAGGTTTTGGGTGACCCATCTTGAGACATGTCTTGAGAGATTTAGAGCTGATCCCATGAAAGACATTGTCCTGTGTCACACATGGCTCCCTATGCATTTGTGGGGAAAACTGGAAATGCAGAAACAGATTTCACTGAAGAATTCTGGAGTTAAGTGTCTTGGAGGTAAATGCTAAATTTTGGGGCCTAGCTCTGTGGTAAAGAGGAATGAACACTGTTGGTGGCTCCAGAGTCACGGTCTTGAATGCTCCCCTCCTAGCACGGGCTCACACCAGCTCTGTCTTGCAAATTCCTGCTGTTTCAAGCCTTAAACTGACTGCAGCACATTCATCCACAGACATCTTTGGATAACAGACAACTCTTCCACTGGAATTACGAGTAATCCCTGGGTAAGGATGGCATCCTTGCAACTATACTCAAGTTAGAGCAACCCAAACCTCTGTTCATACATGTTTGGCAGTAAGGACAAGTATCAGCTATAAATACATAAATCCAGAATATGAGGTTTGCTATGCGTTTGGTTTGTGGCACACTGCTTATCTGTATATTTATGTATCTATAGAGTCCCATCTGTGGCTCAAATTTTAGAGGTTCATAAATATAGAAGTAGCAGCGTGCCACAAAACCTTACATATATGTGGAAAACAATACATAGATACTACAGTTATATTGTGGTGTGGTTTTACCACAAGTTAGCAGCGCAGTCTTTACCTCTGCTCTTGATCTGATTTGACAGAGAGAAAGCAGCTGTTAACAGACAATACAGATATTCACAGATGGGTCTCACAAGTGTACCTGGAAGAATGTGCTACACTCAATGCCATCTGCTTCCCCCCGTCAACTGTGAGATGAAAGCAAACCTGAAGGCTGCCAATATCTTTATGTACACCTATTTGACCAGCCGCTGTGACATGTTGTTCTACTGTCGTATCTTCTTCATCTGCAGCAAACAGAAACCACTATTTTCATAAAAACAGAGCATCCAGAAAAGGCTGAAAAGGCTGCCTGCTCTTGCAGGATGACCGAAGCATGGATTTGTTGACTGCAGTTTATTGTGGAACATAAGAGAGGAATCACTTGAATCTTAAGTAAAAATAACATTATTAAAATGTGATTTATGTTCTAGATTTTTTTCTTCGATGTTTTAGTTTCCAAATCTCATTAAATATAAACAGAAATAGCTTGCTTATTTGTTATGTTTCATCAAGTGAGATCTCAGTTGAGTGACTGAGGTGAAACTGGAAATCACCAGGAGGTAACGCCAATTGATTTGTTCAGGTGCTTTCAGCCGATCTAAGTTCAGCATTATTGCTACGCTTTTCAGAGGATCCATTCTGACAAGGCACCACTTGTTCAAGAAGGGAATAACAGCAAAAAAATTTCCTAACAAAGGATGACTTTTTTTTTTTTTTTTCTTTCCAAAGAGAATGCTGGCTGTCAAACTTTGCTTTTCAGTCCTTGAAAATCCAGACAGTGGCACATTTCTAGTATTCAGGCACCACGTTCCAGAAACAGAATCACATCTGAAGACTGTATTTCTGTAAGTGGAGCTTTCAGTAATAAACTGTTCCCTCAAAAATTGCTAGCAAACCTTTCTAAACTATAGCTACCCCTATAAAGAATGTCATGAGAAGGACATAAGTGTATGAGAAATAAACACCAGTCCTGGAGTCAGTCTTGACAGCAGTTCTGTCTTGAACTCAAGCCAGCTTAGTACATAACGTTGCTCTTTCCTTGGACATCAGCTTCCACAACTGAAAAACTAATGTAGTAAGTCTTGCTGCATTTTCCATAGTGTTTAATGAGATCAGTGAATTAAAATGTGAACCATGATAGGTGGGACTAAACTTTCTTGCTGGAGTTATGGTACACAGCTTGACCTCCCATCACTGTAGCAGCTCCTGCATGCTGTGGGAAATCAGTGCCATGGGGCTTCTGCTGGAGCTCCAGATGTCATTTCCACTGTAGGAACTAGGACTGGAGAGACCCCAAATCCAGTCAAAGGTCCCCATAATGTCCTCATAGTTGGAGATTTGCAAATCATTCCCTGTACCAATGCAATATGCACTGTATTTGTCCCAAAGGTTCCTTTGAACATGTCTTTGATCCTGTCATTTTCACCTCTTTGCACATTTTGGCCTTCCTGAGCAACTTAATGGCATCATTACCACTGTGCCCTAGTTTTCAATGTTGTATATTCCAATGTATCCACTAACACGTAGCTGAAAATGTGTCCGTGAAACAGAATGGTAAACTCTGTCAAAAAGCATGCAATATATAATTGCAATGCGGTGACTTTATCACTGTTAAATGGCAAAGAATAAGTAAGAATGTTGCCAAGTCATACATTTCTTTATTTGAATTCTCTGTAAAAGATTGAAATAATAGACCTTACGAATTAATACTGAGAAATTTGGACTGCTCTTTGTTTATTAGAGCTTGTTTCCTGCAAGACGGAAATGTAATTGTAATGGAAATTGTTTCCACTAGGAAAATAATAGGCCAGGTGAAAGGAATGAATAAAAGCTTCGTTCAAAATAGCTCTAAAGGGTATTGGAAATCTTTGATAGAAATCTGGCTTCTGTGGTCTTTTTTAGAACTGAAATGAGCATTTCTGCTGTAACCAACAAACATATTAATGCTGGACCCTTTGACAATAGAATCTGCTGACACGATGCAATCATTTCTTTTATGTGTGATCTACAGGCAGCTCATTTGAGGGATTTAATCTCATAAAACTGCATTATAGTGAATTGCTATAATATATTCTGTGTACCGTAAATAATTGTGTATACATGAAAGTGTAAATGTATTTCTAGTCTGAATCAGACATAACGTAATGAACCATTCTGTTATTTCTAATATTGCTTGGGTTGTTTTTATCAAAATGCTTTTTCTGCCTCATTATTTTGGTGGACACTGCCAATTTATTGAAATAAAAAAACCTTCAGGAACATACACATTTCAATAATATATGGAAAAGTCTTATCAGGTTCAGGACGGACCATTTGCAAACAAACAGAAAAAGGTAGAAAGACTACATGTCTTTGCTAAGACTGGGATGCAGGATATTGTAAGGCTCTAATCGGAGTCAGATGGCAAAGTAGAAATAAGTCACACTATATTGAGTATGTGCTAAATACATAGATCTTAGACAGTCATAGCAGCTAGTCCTCATTGCTGGAGCTCTCACTATATGAATTGTGAAATATTAATTGAACCAATTGAGAGAGATTGATTCTCATGATTTTAGGAAGCAGTGATGCAGCACTGTAGCATAGCAAAGTCCAATATGAGAGCTGAAGTAAGGGAAAGATGGTTTTATTTTCAAACAGTGTACCACATATTCATAAGCTGCAAGATGCCTGTGCCTGAGTCATCTGTTCAGCACGCAGATACCACATGGTACACATGTGGTCTGTCCAAGCTTTCTTACAGTTGCTTGGAGGACAAGCGATGGAAGATGCTGAATCCTTCTTCCTTCTCTGGGGTGCTTCTTAATTTGGAAACTTTCTAAAATATTGGGTTGACCTGTTTGTACCTTTTAGAAGTAGACAGGGACTGTGATTTTTCATCTATATCCTGTCCGATTTCTGCGAATCATCAGGATTTGTACACTGCTTTTTGTCTGCTTACATGGATCACTTATGACTCCTGCTCTGTTCACTGTCTTCTCACCATCATCTCCAAAAGCCCTGAGTCTTTGCTTTAGTCTGCTTGTAAGCTGCCTTTGTTTTAGGATGTCCCTTCATTCTGTTTGTCCTTTGTTGCCTAGGTGCTGAGTGCCGCAAGAAGATGTGCGTAAATAAGCTGGCATCTTGGTGACTTGCTAATATATGTGCCATCAGCACATGCCATTTTCATAACCCTTCTCCTGGGAGTTGTTCCTTCCAGTGCTTCCAAATCCAGATATTCACAATCATTCTTCATTCAAATGACCTTAGATTTCTATGATGCATGATTCTTCTGTCCAGCATGAAAGGTGCTTGGGCTGCACTGCTATGCAGTGGAGTACAGTGGGCTGTAGACAGGCTGCTGTCCTGGTTTGAGTGAGAGCAGAACTAATTCTGTTCAGTGATTTTACTTTTCAGCTCAGTTCTTCTAACTAACTGCACTTCCTGATGTTAGCAGCATGTATTCACAGACAGTGTCTGCTTCCAGCAGTGATAACACCCCATGTTTAGAGTTCCTACCAAGGATTGGTGTGCAGACCAAGGCCACTGCTGGATCTTGTGTACCACATTGGGGGGTGCAGAA
>WTSP01001196.1:31492-44329 GCA_025331215.1 Actenoides lindsayi | reverse complement strand
CGGACGATGTCCTCGCCCGCGGAGTCCAGCTGGCCCCGCTGCCCCCGCCCGCCGCGCGTCTCCCCGTCCGAGTCGCTCATCTCCGCGTCGGAGAAGTAGCCGTCCGCCTCCGCCTCGAAGCGACGCAAGGATGCTCCGCCGGCCCCCTCGGGCTTGGGGGGCTGCGACCTCCGAGTCCCTCGGCTCTCCTTTGGTAATTTGAACCGCACGACGGTTTTGGGGCTACCTACGGAGTCAGGCACTTTGGCCGCGGGGCTGGGCTCCGGCTGAGCGCGGCGCGGCGGCCGCTCCTCCTCCTCCTCCTCTTCCTCCTCCTCCTCGTCCTCCTCGCCGACGCAGCCCCTCGGCCCGGCCGGGGGGTGAGGCTCGCCGGCTTTGGGGAGAGAGCCTTTCTTGGCCGCCTTCTTGGCCTCGCCCGTCGCTCGGCGGTCGGCGGGGAGCTTGGCCGCCCCTTTCTCCGCCTTGCCGGCTCTGGACTCGGGAGCGAGGCCGGGCTGGGCGGCATCATCCGACAAGTCGCTGGTGTTGTTAGTCCAGGGCTCCGAGCTCTCCGGGTGACTCCCGCCCGTGGCGGGGGGGCTGCTCCTGGGCAGCTTTTTCTTAGTGTTCGTTCTCGTTTTGCTTTTCACTTTCTTCGTGGCCTCGCTCTGCTTGAACGGGGACCTGAGGGAATGGTCCATCATGAAGCTCAGCAAGGTCTCCTCGTCCTGGAGGAGCTCCTCGGAGAGGCCGGGGGTGCTGTCCTCGTGGTGGGCGTTGTTGAGGGACCACTCGCTCATCGCCATGTTCTCGGCGGTGATCTGGACCGACTGAGCCAACCAGCTGTTGAAGAAAGTCCCGTCGATGGGGAAGGAGGTTGACAAGCCTGGAAAAAAAACCAAAAACAAAAGGGGGAGAAGATCACCTCAGAAGCCAGGAAAAGCCACGCTGCCCTCTGACATCACCACCAGCTTCACCAAAACTCCGTGGCACCGGAGGAACATACAGAAGGTCAACGGTAAGGCACCACACCGGGGCACAGAAGAGTTTACTCCAGCACTAACATTGAATTTGGGCTTCGCTTGAGGTCCCGGCACAACAACTTGAGTGGTCCCCACAGCCAACGCTCCACCAGCCTCCCGGAGCATCTTCCTACAGCCAGGATGTCAAGCCCCAACCCAGCCCAGCACGGCTGGGAAATACATTCTGGTGCAAAGGTGGCAGGCAGACAATCCAGGTGTAAACCTAAGAATTTGGTGACTGCTCCTGGAGTGAGACTTGTGCCCAGGCGAGGGGTGCCAGGTACCCCAGGGAGCAGCTGCAGCTGGGCCACCACGTGCTGCCAAAACCCTGGAAAACACCCGAGCCGGGCGGTCAATGGGGTGATGGGACCGGTGCCAAATCTGCGTGCAAAGTCGGGAAGGGTGGGAGGCAGGTCTGAGAACATCTCTGAATACTTTGAGAGGTGTGAAAACCGAAGGAGACGAGCAGAGATGACAGGTTGGGATGGAAAAAAGCTGAAAAACTTCCTCATCATTATCTCTGAGAGCAGGAGTGAGCGACCACCACAGCGGGGACAAACAGAACGCCCTCTGCAATGCCAGGGCTGCTTAAGGGCAGCACTGCAGGAGATGTAAATCAGGTCAGATTCCATCTCGGAGGTGACACCGTCAAGGTGGCAGCTCTGCAACTCCCAGCAGGTCACCATGGCCCAGCCCCCAACCCTGGCACCAGCCCAATGCAGGGGTGGAGAAGCAGGAGCAGGGATGAGCTCAGAGCATCGCGTGGTACCCGGGCGCCGAACAGCCCAAGGTCTTGCCAAGCCCACCTTGCCCCGGCCCTTCTCTGATGACTGCAGCCCCAGGTGATGCTTCAAGCCCTTAACAAAACCCAGGAAGTTACAAGATCCTGGTGAAGCTTTGGGTGGGCCACTGGCTTTCCCAGGCTCACAGGGGTGCAGCTTTTCTCAGAGACACCCCAGCCCTCCGTCATTTGATGGAATTTGTCCCAGAAAATCCAAAGCTTCTGTCACAGAGACAGGATGAGCGCAAAAGCCCCATTTCCAACGGGCATCCTGCCCAAACCCAAAGAGCTTTGAGATGAACGGAAAGCAGCGGAGTCGGGGTGAGCAACGGGCAAAGCAGAGCAAGGCAGGGTGGCCCAGACCCCCAGAAACTCTCTGCACCCCCAGGAGGGTTTTACAGCACCCTGTAACTGCTCGAGAGCTCCACGGGACTGGTACACTGGTCACACGGGGCAGCTGAGCACGCAGGAACTCCTCACCTCCTGCCCCACATGCTGGCAGAGGTGACAGCGCCGGAGGAATTCCAACAAAAACCCAGTTCCGTGTAAAAATCATAAGCAGTTGTCAAGGATCTTGTCAAAAAAAGCCCTTTTTTTTGTTCTTTTTTCCTTTTTCACTCCCTCCCCAGCTGAGCAGCTGATGGGGAAGAGCTGGAGGTGGGGGGTGGGAAGCATCAGCAGAGCCAGGCTTGTATCTCCTCAGCCCTCGAGCAAACTGAAGAGACCGGTTGCTCTTCGTGCCCACCTCCTGGGATGCTCCTGGCACAACCAGCACGACCTCACAGTCCCGGGCAGTACACACCATGAAACTGCACAGCCCGCGTGCCGCGTTCGCCGTCGGTTCAGAGCCGGGGAGACGCGGGGGATCAGCCCTGCTACGGGGTGGGTAAGTCTGATTTTATCTCCGGGAAGAGAAACGCTGCTTCAGCAGCACATCACAGCTTTTCTAACACCTTCTCCCAAGCCGGGCACAAGCCCTGGGGCTGCGGGGTGGATTTTACACCCCCTGCTTCGCCGGGGACCGTGTTCCCGACGGGGTCTCTCCCGTAGGACCTCGGTAACTTGGGCTGATGCTGACAAGGGAGAGATGGAAGAGGCTTCCCCGGCTTCGGGGGTAACTCCATCGTGTACGTGCAGGAGGGATCAGGGGTTGGGACTCTTAACCTCCAGCCGCATGGGTCAACTCTGCACCCATAAAATCAGACTTACCCAGTTGTCCCAATACAGTTTCGTTGACTGATTTCCTTTTCTCTTTCTTCTCGGGACTATTTTTTCTACCATCTCTTCCTTTCCTTCTTGGGTCACTTTTCTTACCCTTTGTCTTCTTTCCAGTTTGTTCTGGCATTTTTTAGAAAGAAAGGAAAACTCCGTGTGAGACGAGGCATCAGGGATGCTGCGGTGAGCAAGTTCCCCTGGGGCACACCCCGGCACTGGAGACCTGGACCAGACCTGCAAACAGCTCCAAGCCAAAGGGAGGACAGCAGCCACTTTTTGGCCAACTGCAGGTGAAGGTCTCTGCACAGTAAGGAAATCTGCATCCTGTAGGTTGTATACAAAAGAGGTCTGGGCCCTGGACGTGGGCCACATGGAGCCACCCCACTGAAGACAGGGGACTTGCTGGAGACCCTACAGCCACCAACGTGCCCTCCTGGACTGGGATTTTGGGGTGAGGACCTGTGGGACCAGCAGAAGGGAGGAAGCCCATACCCTGCTCAGACACCTTCAGGAAACGTGGGGACCTCCAAACCTGACAGTGTGTCACCCATCACCGACAAGAGCATCTCCTGGAGCCTTTCAGCTGCAAAGCCCATCTGCTGTGGTACCGGCAGCGTTTTAAAGCGGACCTTGAGTTCATTTGCCCTTCCACACTAGTAACTGCTCACACTTACACTGAAAAAAACCCCAAAGCTGTCAAACTTCAGCAGTGTATTGAGCCTGAGGAAAAGGAGGAGGAAAGAGGAGCAGCACAGGCTGTGGAAAGCCAGCGATGTAACTCTGCTACGCAGGCATCCAGCTAAAAATCAGTATTTTCTACATGACTTTGAGCTTCTGCTGCTGGATTTATTCCTCTTGGGTAAACAGGACAAGCACCCTATAAAAGTACAGCTTGTATTGCCAAGCAAAATACTTCAACAGTTTTTACTTACTCCGTCACACGCCATTCTCCCACAGAAGCCCAGGCTAAAACTTCTCCTAATTTTCAGCGGGGGGAAGGATATTGCCCTTAAACCAAAATGTGGGTGGCTGATGGAAGCAGAGAGAGAGAGATGCAGTTTTTCAGAGTCTGACCCACAGCTTGACCCTGCCCAAGCTGCGCAGTGATGATTTTAAGAAAGAAATCAGTTGGCCAGCAGCAGACCTGCGAACAGCCACAGAATAGAGGCTGGGTCAGAGGGAATAACCTCCAGTCTCCCCTTGCCACGGCACTGGAAACGTACTGGGTGAGCAGGGGAGGGGGTGGGCATTGCCCCTGCCCCGGGGCTGGTTTAACAAAAGATTTCCAGGAACCCCTCCTGACCGCAGGACTCACTGCAAGGAAGAAAAGCAAAAGCAAAAATGGCATTTGCTCCACCCCTGACTAATAACCAGCCAAAGGCAGACACATTTTTCACTTTGCTTACAAAACAAAGATCTTGACTTTGTTTAGACAGCACAGTGGGGCTGAAGAGAAACCTGAGCAGTACTTTTTGAAGAGAAACCTGTCAAAATAGTAGCTGTATTTCCAAGGCAGACGGTGTTTTACTTTCCACTCCGTGCAAGAAAAATACAAGGGAGAGAGGTGGGCTCATTTTACAGCGGCAGTTCTCCCTCATTTGATTAAAAATCTCCTGCTTAAATGATCATTTGTCAGCGAGAAAAATAAACCCCTCCAGTTCTGAGTTTTCGGCGGGAGCCATTCCAAAAAAAAACCTTTGTGCCAAAACCATCTTTGGAATAATTCCAACAGATTTTGGTCGATAACTACCGGAACAGCAGTTTAAAACTGGCCTCATCCAGGCAAAATAACACAAGACTTTGTCTTTGCTCCAGCAAACCCCAGGCTCGAAGAGCAGCCTGGTCAGGAGCTGTGCAGAGGGGATGCTTCAAGAACCATTCCCCGCCTCCCCACTTTCAAACCAGTCAGTGCTCAAAGAATGATGGAAAAAGCAGCAGTGAGGTACCCACAGCTTTGGTCCCACTGGGTGCTGGGTATCTTTAGCTCTAAGTATCGCCAACTGGCACGGAGGAGGCTCAGCAAACACGTGGGTGCTGGCAGGATCGGGGTCTATAATGGTTGGGATGGGACAGCTTGGAGCTGAAGCAGAAAAGAAGCACCCAACAGCTTTCTGTGGCTCTGCCAAGCGATGCCGTGTGTGGGCAGGGCCGTGGAGCTGCCACGGGAAGGGCAGCTGGAGGCTGAGCCCCTCTCTGATCTCCTTTACACCGACCATCCCTTTCATGCCCACGCTGCTGCCGGCCCCAGTGCCGACTCCTGTGCTGGGGCAGGACCCGGAGGTCAGGAGAAGTACTCCCCTCACCAGGGAGGAGAGAATTGGGATTGCAACTTCTGGCCTGATGCTACATCCTGGCAAGGGAACTCCCCCCGAGCTGAGGAGACCGCATGCACCAAAAGGCACTCGGGTCCCTAATGTCCGGGGTGGAAGGACTCAAGTGCCCAAACTACCTGGAGATCCCAGCACCAAATCCCTGTGCTTGGACTCTTCCCTGCAGCAGTGACTTGCAGGAGCCAGGTCCCAGAGGCAGCAGCCCCTGCTCAGGCTCAACCAAAGAGCCCATCCCGGAGAGATGAGCAGCTCAGCCGGGTCGGTTCAGAGAGGGGAAGGAATTAGCGCTCGCCAGCCCTTTGGGGCAGGAGAGCAGAACATCTGCAGTCAGAACGGACGAAGCGATCCCACAGCCTGCACACCAGTCGCTGCCTGAGCCACCCCCTCCCCGTGGGTTTGTCTCTGATCACTCACCTTCAGGCAGAACAAACCTCGGGGCAATGGCACTTGTGCTGCTCTCCGAGGACACCTTTTCAACCGACAGCCCTGACAGGCGAGCAGCAGAGCCCAGACCCAGCCACCCCTCACCGGTGGGCATCTGCACCCCGCTGGGGAGGGTCCTGGATCACCCATCCCAGCCCTCACTGGGAGGAGCTGCCAACTTCCAGCCCGTCGCCGTGTCAGAGAGGGGGTCGGGCGCGCACCGGAGGTGGGACTCTCCAAGGCACTTTGGGGAGCGCAGGTTCCCAAGAGCATTTCCAGCCATCTAACACCCCATTTGCAAGGGAGGAGAGCTCAGAAAGCCTTCCTGGCAAACTAAACCCTGCCCGGCTCCTGCTGAGCGCTCCAAATGCTAAACAGGGTTTGCCCAGATGAACAGAAGAGCGTCACAAGGTCCCCTGCGATCCCACCCAAGACCAGCAGAGCCCGGCAGCAGCAGCTTGTGGCATCTGCCTCCAGGATGGGACTTTGTTGCTCTTTTTCTCACCTGTTATTCCCGAGCTGGACCTCCCATTTCCCTGCCCCAGCCAGCGGCATCACTGCTGGGAGCCAGGGAGGGGCTCTTGGGATGCGCAGCGTGGGGTCTCCGGTTGGTGGGAACGGCTGGGAAGACCATTTTGTGGGTGCCCAGGCTGGGGACCCCTCGGGCTGGTCCAGCGGGGACGTAGGGAGCAACACACAGTGTCCTTGACCTGCTTCACAGGGCCGGAGATGTGAGCAGCCACAGGTCCCTCCTGGAGCACACCCCGGGGTCCTGGCCCCCCCTGCCTCACACTGCCACCCGGCTCTGGCCGTCGAGAGGAATTTGCAAGGCTCCCAATCAACAAACACCTCAACGGACACATTTCTCAGCCTCCAAAACTTTAGTCAAAGGAAACTTTTGTCAAGGAAGCTCAGCCCAGACAGTTCCTGAAGAAACCCCAACCACGTGATGACTTCAAACGCAACTCCAAAGCCACAAACACAACAACCGTCGGCAGAAGCTGCCAAAGAGCCAGATGCTGCTGCTGGAAAAGCTCTTCTACAGCCACGGGGTCTGGTCTGCCCTGCCACCGAAGGGAAAGGAGGAGGGAGAGGGAGCTGTGGGCTCCGGCACCACTTGTACAAAAGGAAAAAAAAAAATAGGGCAGGAGGAAACCAGCTTTTACTTCAATTCCTTAGTAAAAACCGCCAGAGGCTTTGCAGGCAGTAGTGTGATGTTCTCCACTAAATAGGTCTGTGGAGCAGAGAACTGCAGCTGACCGGAGCTAAATGAGCTGGTCTCTAGGAGCAACAGACAGCCCACCGACAGCTTAACCGTCGATTCTTGACAAAGGCATCTGCAAAGAGTCCAAAGCCAGGGCTGCTGACCCGTGCCAGGGAGCCAGCTGCCGTGGACCAACCCCAACCCCAGCAGCCCCGTGCCCGGGATCTGCCATCTCCTCCCAGACACCTCCATCTCCACAAAAGTTGCCCACAAGCTGCCTCAGCATCACCACCTAAGCAAATGCTTGGTCTTTTTGACCGGTTCCAGGGAGGGGAGGATTGAGAGGAATCTGTCACCCAGGGCAGGGCTTTGCTGTGTGTCTCTGAACAAAACCAGAGATGGGCGAAGAGTCAACACCGCAGGGGAGGGGGCAGCTCTGGTTTCGTTGGGGTGGGGGAGCTGAGGCTTGGGCACGGGTCTTTGGCTTCGGAGGACAGCAGGGGCAGTGCCTGTGACAACAAGTACTGGTAAGTGGTACTCACCTGGGTAAAGATCTTTCTCAATAAGCTTCATCTGGAGATGGAAGATCTGCTCCTGGAGTTTACAAATGGTGTGTTTCATTTTCTCCCGTCTCGTCACCATGTAACAGAGATTTCTAACCTACAGAAACACAAGAAACCACGTCCGGTTTAGGCGGAGTCAAAGTGGGTCCCCTCAAGCTGTGTTGCCATCTCTGCTGCCCAGGGGAACTTCTGCTACTGGGGAATCAGTCCTCTTCATCTCACCATCATCTGCACAGCACCAACACTCCTGCCAGGGCTCTTTGGCTGTGCCAGGACTAGAGGTGAGGGCTCTTGATCCACACTGGGTAAGACTGTACAGGAAAAAACCACGTGGTGAATGTTTCAAAGCCTAAATGTCTCTCTTCTGGCTCCAACAGCCAGGACCCCACAGCAGGGATGACGAGGGCTGACCAGCTTCTCCAGCACGTGCACTGGGCATCCAGAAGCCATAAGGAAACCCGGTACCTCCAGAGATACGGCTTTGCTGAGCCCAACAGCACGTCCCTCTTGTAGCACTGAGTCTCCCTGCAAAGCCCTGCAGATAACTGTCAGTGTGCCTGGGGCACCAACCCCAAACCAGAGCAGCCACCTCAGAACCCCCAACTGCAGCTCCACCAGCCTCTGCCCTGGCATGAGGGACAGCTCGGCCACCACCGCTCCCAGTGCTTGGGGCAGCGGCGGGTACTGGAGCACGGAGGGAGTCAAACGGGGCTGAGCGTGCTGCTAATCTGCTCCCATTAGTCAGGATTAACTCCAGCACTTGTCGCAGCACGACCTTTAACTCTGCCGTCGATACCCAGCAGCGCAGGAAGGGACCGAGACCCACGGAAAGGGAACAGAGCCAGGAGAAGCAGGTGAATTATTTTGTCATCTCCTCACCTCTCGTGAATTGTTCCCAGACCTACTGAAGAAGTCAATGCCTCGAAAGGATTTGGGACATCTGGGAAGGGAAGATGCTGTAGAAGGAGCATCACGATGCAGTTAGGCAAAGGTCCAGCAGACACACAGAGAGCCCTGAGCGTTGCCTCCCCCCAGCAGCTGCATCACACACGTGGCACATTTACACCCGCCACAGAAACCTGCCCGAGGAGATGCCAAATGGCCAGAGGTGCCCCGGGTCACTATGTCAGTTCTCACCTACAAAGCACATCCTTTGCAGGGAGGGAAGGACCCTCCTCTGACAGCCGGTGCCGGGAAGGGGCAGGGCTGGGACAGCGTCGCAGGCACGAGGCTGATGATGCGCTGAGCTGCACCAACCTGCCTGTCGCCCTAAAGCAAATGCCAGGAGAGAGCACAGAAAATACAGCACAATACCGAGGTGATGCTGGCCCAGGGCAGCAGCTGGTGCAGCTCCCCTGCTGGAGAATCAGTCATAGAATAGTTTTGGCTGGAAGAGACCTTCAAGATCATCAGGTCCAACCTTACTCCCAGCCCTATCAAACCCACTAAACCCTGTCCCTCAGCACAACATCTCCCCGGCTCTTAAACCCCTCCAGGGATGGTGACTCCGCCACCTCCCTGGGCAGCCCATTCCAGTGCCTGACAACCCTTTCTGGAACCGCTTCCTAATACCCAGCCTGACATCTGGCCCCTCCACCCGGTCACTCCCGCTTGCTCCGCATCCACCTGCAAATCACCGGCACGGTTTGTCCCAGTTCGAGACATTTTATTCACCAGGAGGGAAGCCCCGAAGGCAAACGGCAAATGTCTGCGTGACCAACCCTGCTCCTCACACGGAGCTGCTGCTGAACACCCCCAGATGACAAGAGCTACCGGGTGACACCCGCTGGCACCCTGCCGGGGCTGAATTCCAGCGTCACCCTTTCCGCCAGCCCCGCTGGTGGCTGGAGAGCGGGGCTCCGTCACCATGGCATCAAGGCTTGGGAGGAAACAAGAGGGTTTTGGCCGCGAAGCAGAAAATGCTAATGGCAGCTAACAGGATTTGACAGCGTTTACTCAGCTTCCCGATGCTGCGAAAAACCCAAACTGCCTGGTATGAGGTAAGGAGGAGGCGGCCTGAAGGCAGGCACTGGTGATGCCTGCGGGTCTGTCCGCGCTCACACGTGACCCCGATGTCTCCCCTCTCTGGGGAGGAAGGCTGGGCTCTTCCCAGGGGACTGTCCCCGTGGGGTGTCCCTCGGTGCCTCTCGCAGTGACCGACACGACCTTGTCCCACCCCGATGCTGCCACCAAAGGCTGCGAAGGCAGCAGGACAACCGTGGCCGTCCCCTGATGGCATCGGGCTTACCCAGGGACAATTTGGAAATGCTTCGGAATACAGGAGAAACAAACTGCTCTTTTCTCCTGTTGAATCTCCTGGAAATATAACTGTAAATATAAATCCTCTGCAAATAGAACCCAGTGAGCTACACGCTGGGTATTTTGTATTTTACTACGTTCTCGGTTTTGTGGGGTTGTTTTTTTTTTTCTTTCTTCTTCTGGATTGGAGAAAACATCCGACTAAAATTCCTTTATGAGGAAAACAACTGCCTCTGGCAACCTGCATCTCGAAGTGTTTGGTGATATCTCTTCTCTATGATTTGATATTCCCGCAAGAAAACATTCCTGCTGCTCTGCTTAGAGACTGCTGGTATTTACACACACTTACCCAGCCAAACACCACCCAGCACCGCTTCCCCACGCCAAGCTGAGATGCTGGTATGAAACTGGGAACTATAGGCTTTGGTAAGAACTAGAAACAATCAGTCTTTGGAAAAAGCTTGGGAAAAAAAGAAAAAAAAAAGAGGCAAGGAGGGGTAAAAAAAGCTAAAAAGAAAACTGAGGGGGAATTAGGATTATTAGGATTAGGATGGATTAGGATTCCCAGGTGCTAGCTTTTATTTGGTGAGTCTGTGAAGTGCAGGTAAGACAGTGGTTAGGAGATGGCAGAAGGAAACACCATCACCCTGGCTGCCCCCACATCATCTGTCCTGCTGCTTCTGATCCAGGTACCAGCAACAGCCCCCAAATCACGACCGTTTTTTGCCAGATTCATCGCTGAAAACCCTAAAACAGCGACGTGATGCCCCCGTGGACACCCTCTGACAGCCACCCACCTCCAGGCTGCGTTTCCCTGACCCCGATTTGATGTGGTACTTCAATATTTGCAAGTGGGATGGGGTGACTGAGGGGTGCTGACAGACAGCATCAGATACCTGGGGTGTGCTGGTAGCAGTGGCATTTAAATCCCTATCACCCATCTGAGCACTGGACTTTGACCCGACCAGTGTTTGTTGTTCCTCCTCTTCGGAAGAAGAGCAAACAAACAGCTCTTCCAGGGCTCAGCAGCCAGACCTGGCAGGGAGTTGCTAAGCAGAGGCTGAACACCAATGGGGAATGACCCCAAGGAGCCTGGAGGCAACTCGGGAAAAGTGAGCAATATGGTAAAGTGTGCCCTTTTGACACAAAGAGAAGCTGCCAGGCCGGGTCTTTGACTCTGGCAGCTCCTGGAGCCAAGTGCTGTACCCAGAGATGCGCAGCGGTTCACGGCAGCCGGGCAAGTCAAGCTGGGAGCAAGTGGAAGCAGAGGGAGGTGGAGCAGCCTGGTTTAGACCTACAATATAGAGAAACAGATGAGGTGGGGAAAAAAGTGAGTTGAGCTTGTCACCTCCGTATCCAGCAACTGCAGCCTGTTGTCTACAGCTTGGTGCTGGTGGCACCAAGCCAGGCAGACACCAAGGAGGAAACATGATGCAGCAAAAGCAGGAGGAAAGGAGGGACAGCCTGGTAGAGTGGTGGCAGTGGTGTTCCCAGGGATGAAGGCTGATAGGGCCATAGAAAAGAGATCAAGAGCTTGAAGTCCAATTGGTGTTACACCGGACAAGGCTCTCGGGCTCTGATACACGTGGGGTAGTGCAGTGAGAGACCAGGATGGACTCGTCCAGAGCTGAAACCTCACTGGACATGAACACTGTGCTCACCTGCACTGTCTTCCCTCTCCCCATGGGTTAAATTATGATGTAGACCTACAGCAGCTTGGACAGAGGGTTATACAGGGTCAGCATCACTGGAAGGGCATCATCACCTCCACCTTCACCTCCTGGGGAGCAGCATGGCCCCTGCAGCACATGCTGCCCTCCCTATTCAAGGCACCATCTCCAACAGATCAAATCAAAGCTATTTTCCTGCTTTCCTCCTTCTGAACCAGCTCCCAGAGACGCCCTGAGCCCTTCCATGGCTTTTCATCTCGGGTGGGCTGTCAGGAGGAGACCCAAGCAGGGGCCACGGTCTCAGCCCTCTGGCAGGAGCAGGAGAGGGGGGACCACACAGGGCTTGGGTTTGAAGCACAGGAGGAGAAGGAGCTTGGCCCCTCAGTGCCAGACTGGGCAGCCCTGCCCCGCGCTGTGCCCACGTCCCCCCTCCAGCAGCGGCACCACGGCACCGGTCCCCAACCTCACTCTCTGCCACCTCACTCCAGGTCCTGTGCTTCCTCCCCTCGCTGCTTCTCATCTTTGCTGCTCCTCCTCCTCTTCACCCTGCCTCTGGCCCACCCCTGCTCCTTCCCTCCGTTCAGCACCGACAGCCAGATGGGCGGGCGGGCAGCTGCGGCAGCGAGCGCAGCCCGGGGGGCTCCGGCACTGGTTTTGGCCCTGCTGTTCCACCTACACTTGTTCTACCCCAAAAAGCTGCCGTGGAGGCGGCTGCTCCCTCCCCCCTGCCAGGCTGCCCGGAGCTGCAGGAGCTGCATCCTCCAGCTGCATCCTTCAGCTGCATCCTTCAGCTGCATCCTCCGGCTCTGCCTCCACCGGCAGCTCCCCGAGGAGCCGACCCACTTCTGGCTGCGGCAGGGCAGGGAGTGCCCAGTGCTGCTGCTGGCTCCTGCCACTCACCCGGCTTTGATGTTTCAAGGAAGGAAATAATGAAATGTTCCTGTGCCTGGCTGCTGGAAATCATCCGAGGAAAATTTTGCGGTCTGAGACTTACCAAGAGCTGGGTGAAGAAGCATCACCTGCCTCCCACCCACCCGGCCCTGCAGAGGCACCTCACCCTGCAGGCATTCGCCCTCCTCAACCCCAGGCTGAGACCACCACCAACTTCCTTCACCAGTGTCAGTGTTTTGGCAGTGATGATACACACACCCAGCACCCGTGTTCTGCTGAGTGGTGCTCCGGATGAAGAGACACAACTGTTAGATGAGTTCAAATGAGTCACGGGGGAACAAGGAGACAAAAGAGACAAGGAACTACTGGAAAGAGTCCAGCACAAGCTACAAAGATGATATGGAGGGGACTGGAGCATCTCTGTGATGAGGAAAGGCTGAGAGCCCTGGGGCTGTTCAGCTGGAGAAGAGCAGCCTGAGAGGGGAGCTGAGCAATGCTGA
>WTSP01001195.1:215401-241748 GCA_025331215.1 Actenoides lindsayi | reverse complement strand
AGCCTTCTCTCTATCCTCGGTCACCAGGGCACCCACTTCATTCAGCAGCAGGCCCACATTTCCTCTAGACTTCCTTTGGCCTCTAACATACTTGAAAAATCTTTCCTTGTTGTCCTTGACCTCCCTCGCCAGGTTTATTTCTAGGGAGGCCTTAGCTTTCCTTGTTGCATCCCTGCATCCTCTGACAACCTTCCTGTATTCTTCCCAAGTGGCCTGCCGCTCCTTCCATGTTCTATATAATTCCTTCTTCTGCTCAACCATGCAGGTCTCCTAACTCTCTTACTTGATTTCCTACTCTCTGGGATGCACTGATCTTGAGAAAAGTCAGAGGGATTGGTGAAGATTTTAATAACAATTTTAACTCTATTAGTAAGCATGGGGTTTTTGTATTAATCTGGACTATGGCTGCTATCATCATCGTGACTGGACTAAGAATTGTTTATAGCCTTTTGCTTAGGATGTTCATATTTTAGTCAGGGCAATAATAAATTCTTGTCTCCATATAGGATTTGTTCCCCTTTACCCATAACAAGATTTTGAATAGTCAAGTTCTCAAGGTTACTATTTTTATCTAAGAATGCCTCCTTGCCTGAGGTCTGGGTACAGGCATGTTCAAGTCCTGTCCATTGGCACTGGTGCACATTTGTTTTTTCCAACAATGGGGATTGATATTTTTCATCTTGTGTGTCATATTTACAGCAGCTTGAGAGATCTACTTACAAATATGGGCAGGGGAAACCCACACATCCCAATAAATCTTCATTGAAGCCTCTTGGAGGCTTTGATATATGTGTAAAGATATTTTTTCATATGAAAATTTCTATTTAGATAACCCTATTCTAGGCATTTCTTTTTTCTAGAACCCTAACTATTGTTTAGAATGTCCTGTAATCATTTAGCAATAATTATATCTTCTTCAGCTCTTAAGCATATATTGATTTATGTATTTAGTATCCTTTATTTTACTTCATGACCAAATATCATCACTTTTGAAACTTCTCTGTACATTGTTCAGGAATTAGCATGACAATGTACAGTTATCCTTTGTTAATAAAAAGAAGAAATGCCTGAAAAAGAAATTCAGCACTTCAACCTCGAACTTTATTTGTGGTACTACAGTTGAAAATAACAAGGAGTTCTGATTACAAAGTTAAACAATCAAAAAAATTGGCAATTCTTTTAATCTGGGACTGTCCCAGACCTTCTTCAGCAGTAAACATTAGCAAGGATGAAATATTGCCAGGGTAAAACTCCCCTCAATGCACACAATCCCAAAATAAACCATAGTTATCAGAGTCAGCTGTACTTAACTGCCCAGAGCCAAACAAAGCCAGAACATAAATGATACTGTTTCAGTTTCTTAAGAGAGTTTCCTCAGTTACTTTTACCTCTTTCAGCCTCAGACCATCTGTGCCTACAATCTTCCATTTCTCTCTCTGGCCTGTGGCTGCTTTACGAGACTTAAAAGCAAATGAAAGGTTTGCAACTGCTATTTCTGTCTGGAGGTTAAGTGCTTTCCTTGGTTTCTCTTTCTACTTTCCTTACTGAATTATTATGACATTTTCTGTTCAAAATGTAAATTCTTAGGTTATATGAACCAGTACATAACAGAACAAAAAAGAAATCACATTTATATTACAAATATCACATAAAAAGATCTAGGAGCTTAAATTTAAATTAACACCAAACACATATGAACACTTGGGAATAAACTTTTGGTTCCTTCTAATATTCATTAAAGAAAATGTAACTATGCTAATGGAATAAATATTTATGGTTCACTGTTTGGGCTGTTTTGAACAAGCAGCTAATAGAAAGAACTACCATGTGGAAGGATCAAGCGAATGAATAGGCTTTCTTGCTGCAATAGTGCTAAACTAGTTACTCAATTATATGAAGTTCAGGAAAGGAAAGCGCAGTATATGTAAACATGGTTGCAGAGCATTAAAATCCAGCTCTGATGCTGGGTTCCAGGACACAGGTACTTTCTCCAATGGCAAACTGCTGTGCCACACACTGACCATTGAAGTACAGCTTAAGAAAGAAAGTTCATTAACTTGTATGGAGAAAAAAAGTAATAACTGAATTCAATGGATGTCAATGTCCAGTAGATGATCCAAATGGTTGAGGGCAAAAACCAGAGAAACATGATCTACTGTATCTGACACATGGGTCACATAATATTTGGCAGCAGCTATCTCCAGACTAACAGCTGAAGTAGTCAGAAATTCTGGCAAATATCAGTGTAGGGGAAAATTTTGTTTTATCACTTGGCATTCCTTTCTTTCAGTCAAGGCAATTTACATTACCAGGGTGTCCATCACTGGTAGAGTGAAGACAATTCAAGCAGACGCAATGGAGACTTCCTTTTTTTTTTTCCTTTTTCCTTCCCAAGAGGGTATATCAAGATAAGTTAAAACTGATATTGTTCTTAGGTGAATGCACCAATTACAATTCTGCTATTTTCATGCTGTCACTCTGGTTTTATTTCACCTAACTTGCCAAGGACATTAGCAGAGAAAATACAAGAAGTAATGACTGATGAGGAGAACAAAAGAGAAGGAAGTAGTGCTTTGGAAGTTCTTTCAACAAGCAGAGAGTGTATGGTAGTGACAGTTTTCATTAAACTGACCTCCTCTGAGAAAGCATGTATCAGTGAACAATTTACTGTGCCTTAGGTACCATTTGGGGTGAGGGAATTACAGTGTGATTACTGTTCCCCTGCTCAGCCGAAGGCTAAAGTGATTGATGTTTTTCAGCCAGTTTCCTTCTTAGATTGGTCATATTTATTGTGCTTACCCTTTGACCGAGGGCATGAAAGGGCTAAAGCTGTTCTACTAAATCAGACAGCAACAGGTGAATTGAGACCAATGAAACCAGAACTTTTTCCTTTTCTACTCGCAGGCACATCTACATTAGCCAAAGGACAGAAGATGTGTGTGTGAGATACTAAGACCAGAAGAGCTTATCTTCCCACGTGTATTTCCCATGTAAGTATTTTTCAGTATCTCCATTTCAAAGAGCAAGATCCAAAACTAAACACAAGCCAGATGACTTCCAGAATTAAACCCAGCCCAGTCCAGAAGCCTGAGGGTGAAAGTGCCACCCCTTTGAGACATCAATGTCCCAAAGAAGTGGGGAGACAAACACACAGGATTATGCATGTTTATGTGCTATGCCTCTTCGATGGTCTCTCAGCTTTTTCTTGGCACCTGAAAAATTGGCATGATGACTCAACAGAAGCTGCAGTATCCTGCTGGGTTTTTTTAGCTACGCTGCAAACTGTGGTGGAGCAAGCAGAAAAATTGTGCTGTCTTGAAGGCTACATAAACTAATTTTAGAACCAATTTGGAAACAAAGAATGAGGTTTACAGGAACAAGGTTGTGTGGTTACAGTACTCTAGCATCAATACATTATAAATATATTTCACTAGTATTTTACGTAAAGTAAAACCTTACCTGGTACTGACCAGGGACACAGTACAAAAGGAGACTACAACAATAATGTTCAGTGAAATCTGGTAATTTTTAATTAGGAGAAGCTCTTTTCACTTGTAAGAAAGAAAGAAATGAAAATCACAGAAAATATGTATCATGTTGGTAGTAAACAGACATGTACAGGTATTTTCTTTGGTGCCCCTCATTCTGCTCTCGCTATAAGCTTTGTTCCTGAGCTGTCAATCAGAGAGAAGTCTGTGACCCTCAAGATACATATATTTCTTTCCCTTCTATTATTGTCTTCCACTGAATGCCATACCTCCTACAGGGCAAATGGATGCTCACATGACCCTTACAGTTTGTATGAAAGGACTTTACAGGTATTTAGACAGATCAGACTATACAAGATCTTCCCTTCCAAATTTTTAGTACTTCCAAAGTACCTCCATCTTCATTATATGTATATTTATATATCATAGAATCATAGAATAGAATCATAGAATCATTAAAGTTGGAAACAGCCTTCCAGGTCATCAAGTCCAACTGTCTACTAAATATTATCAGGAACACTAAACCATGTCCTGAAGTGCCACATCTAGATGTTTTTTTGAACACCTCCAGGGATGGTGATTCCACCACCTCCCTAAGCAGCCTGTTCCAAGGCCTCATGACTCTCAGTAAAAAAAAATTTCCTATTATCCAACCTAAACCTCCCCTGGCACAACTTAAGCCCATTTCCTCTTGTCCTATCTTGCATATCTTGAATGCCTATTTTTTTTTCCAAAATAGTAATTTATGTAAACATCCATAATGCGCTTTAGAACAGATGAAGCAAACACAAAACAACTTTGTTGTTGTCTTCTTCAATATTTATGTTTACATTTAATTAAAATATTTTATTTCAGTTTAGGGAAAAATAGATATTTGGGACTTGACTGGCAGCAAGTTTAATTCTACAGAAGACATATCAGAAAAATAGCATTTCCACACTTTCCACATACCTTATCTCAAATACATGAAATGTATTATTCATCCTATAATGACTTGTGACAGTATATGCAACATAGAAGCCCCGTGTCAGAGGTCTGAAGTTCTTAGACTGCTCAGAAAATTGTGAAGTGATGATTATCCGCATATTTCTTCAGAACTGAGAGTGTAATCTGTTAGAGTTTGCACTGAAGCCTACACTGCCTAAACAATATTGTTCTGCATCCTCACCTCACATGCTCTGGACAGAGGTTGCTTCCACTGTCCATGGTTATCATGACATAAATTTTTCTCTCTACAAACTGAATGTTTTCAGGTTACTGTGCTAACAGTATAAGCAGAAAGATTTTGAAGGTAATAAAATACTGAATCTCCATTCATGTTATCCCTTGGTCCTGACTGCCTTATGGTCATGTAATATATTGTACAACATAATTAACTGCTTTTACAATTCTCTCAGTATTTTATTCCCTGTTACTTCATTTATTCTTTAGAAGCAGTTTTATAATGTCATCATTATAAAGTCAAACTACTAGTTCTCAAATATCTAGAACAGAGGCTTGCAGATAATTTTTAATTAATAATAATTAGTTGACATTTGCATGATGCTCTGCTGAAATCATAAATGAGGTGATTATTTTATTTGTATTATCATATTACCAATGGACTAATATTGAAATTCTTTCTGGAGAGCACTGAGAAATTGGACTCCAGATTAATTTTTCAAAGATTTGGGATATACATCAAGGCTAATCAGTTAAAGAGCTTTTTTGAACTTGTCCAGACTAGCTCCCGACATACATACAAATCAAGACTGAAGACTAGATAGAGGACATACGGCTGCTTTTCAAAAGAGATAAGTATATGAGCAAGTGAATTTAGCTATGTTTGTTGCAGGACACGAACAGGGAAAACTGGTGGTTTTGGTACCCTTGGATGTCGCAGCTTTGCTTTTTAAACCCTGTCTCATGAGAAATAGTGGCTTTCAGCATATGTACTAAAACTGTTGGCAGGCCAGCAGGAATTTTCTGAATTACACTTTTTGGGATTTACAGTCTGGAACTCACTTTTCATCTTCATAAATTTTTTTTTCATCGATGGCATAGGTGCCTAAGTTTTACTTTAAGAGGTAATTAGTACAGTGAGGGCCCTTTTATTAGGTAATGTACAATTATTTACATTGCTCAAATAGGATGTAGAAAACTGAGACTCATTAGCCTTTCTGCCTGAGGACAGTCAAACCCATAAATCCTTGGGAAGGGCACAGATTCCATTCTGGCAGCTATTTTGTACGTGGAAAAGACAAGCTTCTGCTGCTGGAGTTATGCTTTGGCACACTAATAGTTCAGAGTCCTCTAGAGGAAAAAGGTGAGCGACTGAGGAAACAACATCAACAAACCTAAATCTGGACAGTTGATTTTTTAGGAGTTCACCAGGGATGAAAGAGAACTAGTTTTGAAAAAAAAAAAAACAACCCAAAGGAAAATTTTACCTACTTATCCTGCACTATGGCACAAAACACTACCTTATGAGGAAGAGCTAAAGTACCACCTACGCCTGTTTTCTGTGTTGTATGTGATACTCGCTCTGATAAACTGTGGTAAATACTTTCAGAGTGGGCTTATCATGTCAGGCGGATTCCCAAGCAGAAGAGAAGTATGTTGTTTCTTCCTCTGTGAATCCTGAAATACGAAGTACGAGACTTGTTCTGAGTTACTCAGAAGAGCTATAGCTGAAGTGTGGCAGAGTCAAAGGAGTGTTGGAGGTGCCTGGGCACCTTGCATGCATATCTGAAGCAGCTTGATTTCATCACTGCTATGAGTCTGCTCTGGCTGTGACCATGATGTAGCATTAGGTCTTGATCCCGATCCTAAGTTCATTTTAGGCTGCTCTGTATATGCTCAACAAGTCTGGATCTTTGGAGTTCCTGTGTAGTGGATGTGTAGTAGCTGGCAGAGATCTGCATTCTGGCTGCGGGGCCCCTCTTGGACGGGGAGCCCATGATTTATGTTGCAGTGATTTGAAACACTCCTGGGCACAGCTCTAGGTAGCTATAGGTAGCCTGGTAACTTTTAATGATAAATATCTATCACTTGTAGGTGTCTCTAGAGCAGGCAGTAGCTGAGCAGGGTTTTTTGAGCAAGGTTGCAAATTCTGCTTGGAGCAACTGAATTTATTTATTGGATCTGTCTTTTAGTTCTTCTCAGCTAAGTTTGGTATTTTATATTTTAAGATGCTCTAAGGGGAGCTTAGATTTTCTTTCAGGTAACAGATGAATCTATTGCTATTATTCTGGTAAAGCTATTGAAATGACAGTAGTACTGTGGGTGGCTAAATTGTGAGTCAAGAGGTGTATTTGAAAAGATATTTGATACCATCATTGGACATTTTATCCAGAAGATTTCTTGTCTTAAAAAATGTTTTCCACATTGCCTCATTTAATACACTGAAAATCTTAATACTACTGAATTGGCAAATGAAATTGAAAAACAAGTTGAAAATGAAATCCTTTCTATTGAGGAAGTGATCACTTCAGGCTTTAAAGATAAAAAATTTAATGTTCTAATCACAGGGAAATGACATGAAAGTTCATATGTAATTCTATATAAGCAACATTTTTTATTGTTCTACACAAAATAATCTCTACCCTAGTTAAACTAATTATAGGCTGTAATTCTCAAATAGCTGCCTAACCTTCTGAGTCTCTTACAGGCTTTTAGGAACCTTCCATGGTCTTGAGATGGGTGGGACTCTTGATTCTTAATAAAAAATTGAAGGTTTTAATATTTTGTCTGCTATCATGGCAGCTGTTATGAATCTTATAATTAGACACTACCATGTTGGTTAATTTTATTCATATGTTTCAGATATTGTAATGTACATTGCAAACTATATACTTTTTCACAAATGATGTTATAAAAATTATTATTAATGTGACGTTGTCTAGTTCACAGCCACATACTGATGTGTCAATTTTAATGTTTACTCTTTCTGTAAGCCAAACAGAAAGGAAGTATTATCTCCTTGATTATCCTGAGGGGACATGCAGAGAGATTAAGTGACCTTCCAAGACTGAGAGGTAGTTGTCACATCAGCCCAATGCCTTTGCTAAACAAAATCCTTCCTCTTCCTGAGCTATGAATGTAGGAGCAAGAATGACCCAGATATATACAATCCCTTGCCTTTCCCAAATAAGAACTTTGCCAATATATTTTAAACAAAAGGAACTATCTCTAAATGTGAAATTGCATTCAGGGCAATAAGTCATGCCACCTCCTCCAGGAATAGGCTCCAACATCTACCCTTGCTTCTTCAGAAGTTTGGTTCAAGACTGACATATCTAGTGCTCAGAAAGAATCAGCAGGTGAACCTACATTGCTTTTGTAGGAAAACAAGTTGGAACAGGATGGCCCAATAAAGTATTCATTAGTAAAAAGGAGTAGGTTATGATGTTTTATGCCAGTGACAGTTACCTACATGAATATTTCATTAACACACTTTTACGGCGATCACAGGGATTATAGGTAGCTGTTGATTAGACCTCCTGCAACACGGTGATTATGTTTCTAAAGCAGCAAGGATATCTTATGCCTGTGGTGGGCAATCACTATTTCTGATTTTTATCAGCTTTCAAGAGTAATCAAGTGACAGTTACCAAGTTCTGTAGCTGCCTTGCTGACTCAGAGTTGCCTTCTATATATTTTAATTATATTATGATCCCACTCACTTCCTGGGGTGCCAAAAAACCTTTTATTGAGTTTTCGATGCCTGTTTTATTAGGTCTGTCAGTTCAGTTTAAGTAGTCAGACACAAACGCCTTTCACTTACATGCACACCAACAGGTAGTAAAAGCCTTAATGAGCACAGATTTTAAGCTGTAGTCAGTAATGAGTGTAGAGTGCAAGAAAGGGCATAAAACTTTGCAGTAGTTAAGATTATTTTTACTCTGGGAATGTTTTAATTTCAGAACTTCAAAAGTGCTTTTAAATTGGCTCTTTTTTTGTGTGTGGATTTAACTTTAATGTAGTGCTACATTTTTAAGTAGGTATAGAGGGGGTGGGCAGAGATGACATCTGAAGATGAAAATAAAAAGTAAATACCAATTATTTCAGTTTTATATCAGTCATAAAAATATAGCATAGCAGATGCTTCCATGACATCTTTTAAAAGTCGGGTGTTTATTGTGTGCATATGTTCAGTATTGAACATAATTCATTTTCCTCTGTTCGTCTCAAATTAAGGGAAAAGTCAAGCATCAGCAACTCTACAGATAATGACAACAACAACAAGACCTACAAAAAGCGAGGAAATGCAGGATGAGATGAAACAAGAAAAACAAAAGTGGTAAGTATGAAAGACATGAGGCAGGTTGAAAAAAAAAACAGAAAAGAACAAAAAGCCACACAAAATAAGTGGAAGAATATGTAAGACATTGTCTCAGGAAATAAATTTTAAAAGAAATTCTTAAATGTGACTCACTCAGCTCTGTTGTGATGGGAACAGAGCTGCTAAAGGGTGACAGTACCTAAGACAAGTAACTGATACTCACTTTTCTTTCTCCCTGTGCTATCAGGAAGGAGTTGTTCGTATCTTGTTTTCACATGTTATTAGAACAGTTTGATCCTGAAATGATGGGATTTGCCTAAGAGAGAAAAAGCAGTCTGATAAAGTTTGGTCTGTGTGGGCAGGGGAGAAAAGTGTTTGAGCACTAATACACAGCTTGAGATGTCTGTCATCTCTGGATTCAGGAGACTCATTCCCATCCTATAAAAGTGACCCTCAAGTGTTGCTGCATCCCTGAAATGTACCACCAGAAGTTGACATGTAAGAGTTGCATAGAGCCACAGAAACAGGCCTTACACCAGATTTTTGCCATGTCCAAGCTGCATGGATTGGTACCATGAAGAGGAATAAGAGCTGGTGTTAAAAATCTGGTTATAAAGCTAGAAAGGGCTCAGGTGTCTCAGTGATGGGACACAGACTGTGTACAGCACTGTACTGATGAGGTGGTTATTGTAACAGATGATGTCTGGGGCCAGCTTAACTTCTCTATAGCAGAGCTCTGTGCTGTGTAATGTGCCTGCTCTTCTAGCTAGCGGGAAGAACACTGTGGTTTAGTGGTGGACTTCTCAGTGCTGTGTTGTCAGTTGGACTCAACTATCTTAAAGGTCTTTTCCAACCTAAATGATTCTGTTATTCAAAGAAACCAGTAATGCATTGTGTTGTATGGATGGCGTTACTCTCATGGTCAGAGTTACTCCTTGGATCTGGCACTGCTCAGTAGCTATAAATCTTCTCCAAGGGCTTTAGGAGCTTGCATAAGTACCTGGACATGGGCCCAGTGCCCAGTTGCTTCAGGCTCTCAGAAGCATGAGTTCAGGTCTTTTTAGCATAACTTAGCTTTTTGTCCTAATATAGAATTTCTTTCACTACTCTCCCTTTTAGGTCCTCACAAGAACGTCTCAGCTAGCCATAAAAAGAGAATAGAACATATGGAACCAATTTTTTTAGTGATTTTGATGGACAGTTCACAACAGCCCATTTACTATTTACTTCTCAATAGGATGAAGGCAAAGATGTGTGGGTGGATGGCAGTCAAGACTGTGAGCATATCAGCTTGGCAGACTGCAGTATGGTGTAGTGCTACTTCAGATTGCCTTAGATGGGCTCATTCACATACACAGGTTTTAGCCATGGCAGTGTGGGACTGAGTGTCAGCTACTTTTCTTCATAGGGAAGTGCACTGGAACTTTGTTGACTGAACTGGTACAGGTGAAGCATTGTGGCTTGGACTGTGCTCACCTCCAAACTGGTCTGGGAATTTTTATGCTGCACTGCCAAATAAACACACATTGTAGAAAGCATATCAGTATAGAATGCAAATCACATTATACAAAGAATATCAGTAATAAGACTCAGTGAAATGGTAGCAGGAACACTCAGGTAAAAAAGATGGATTTCACTTGAGTCAAGATTTTACCTGCATGGTTGTTTGACTCCCAGTTAATAAGGCTCAGCAAAAGCGAGTGTCACAACTGGCATACTGTTCAGTGGCCTGGTAAGGACTAATGACTGAATGCATCTTGAACACAGGGTTACCCACACTCCATTTTGCTTATTAGATTCTGATGGAGCTTGGAGGATGCAGAGAGTGATGCTGACAGACTTGGGCTTTCCTATGTGAAGAACTAGAAAGGCTTTAGTCTGCTCTGGGATGTCAGTCTTGTGACCTTATGTAGCAATAAATGAATACAAGATCGACAGAGAGGGAAGGAAGACTTATTTCATGGTATTCAGCAGAGGCCTTGAACAAATACTGTGATACTGAAGTCGCCCTACTGTGTTCACCCTTATTGAGAATTGTGTATTCAAAAGATAAATATATGCAAGACTTCTGGGTCTGCCTGTACTACAAGCCTTTTATTTCATTCCCTTGCTAAATGTTTTAAAGTAAGATTAAAGACTCTTTTTAAGTTGGCTTTTTACTGAGCTGATGTATTATTCCTTTCAGGGTGTAAAGTGCCTTGATATGCTTCCATGACAAGAGACTTTATAAATTATGTTGAATTATAAACAAACACAATACAATTTGTAATAGGGAGGTAGTTTTGTCTCTCTGCTTTGCTTATACTTTACACTTCATATAAATGGAAATGTTTTATGCAAGCCAACTTCAATATCAGAATTAGGTATTTTGTCACATTCTTTTAAAAACCTAAAACTGTGCTTTTTATGATGTTAGTTTAAAACAATTGTCTCAAATGTACTGTTGGAATATTTTGACAATTAAAACTGACACAAAAAAGTAGTTTGCTTTGAGATCTGCATATGATCATCATGTTTTATTTTGTGGAATGTACTCTTGCTTCTTATCTGTTATTACATCCATTCTTCTAGCATGGGATGTCCACAGCAGTACGGCCAGTATGCCATTAACACTGACTTCTGTATTTGCAATTTATATGTCCATTTTTGTATATTCACAAGGTAACAGCATCTGATCTCATGAGACTTTCTCACTTCTAGATTTTTGGAAGGCACTATGTTAGTTTTTCAAGCTTGTTATCTACAGTCTTGGAAACATGGTTCTTGATTTTTCAGTGGAAACCCCACCCCAAAAGACATACTTTATAATTAGCTCTATCAATAACATTTTATAAAATAAAATCAGACCCCAAAAGCTTTCCCTTTCCCCATGTAACTAATAAAGGTTCCTAACTGCTTTTCATTATCATTAAGCTTTCTCCTGGGGTCAGTGTTCATCAGTCTCATTACTTTTGCAGTGTCCCAATTTGCTCTCACATTTTGCTTTGGAAATGCATTTTAGTGGTACCAGAAAGTAGCATTGGGAAAGTAAATGGAAGTATTTTAGGGCTGACAGCACTGTTAACATGTCTTTTCCTATTTTTTAGTAGTAATGCAAAGGAGAGAGAAAAAAAATAGGAGCCTTTTTAGTTTATGGACCAAAGCCTGAGAATTTTAAAATCATGTTATGGCAGTCCTATGAATTCCCATTTCTCTACTTCACCAAAGTAAAAAGCTCATAACATGTACTTAAGCAATGGATCCAAAGGTTATAAATCTCAATACAGTACTAGTTGCTGTTGGGCCTATTTTTAAGGCAATAAACAGCCAGAAGGTCTATCAAAGGTACTGAAAAAAACTGCCAGGATCTCAACATTTTTGAAAACAGTATGTTTATATTTAGGTATCTTGGGTTTTTTATCCAAAAGGGAAATTTTTGTTTTTAATTATTGTGGTAAAAGGAGGAAGAGGTATTAAAACATAAATTGCAGATACTGGCGATTTTTGAGGGAAATTTGTTCTTTTCAAGATCTTCCTTGGTGTTATTAGTCCTATGCAAGCCATACAACACTTTTATTTCTCCATTTTAAAAGTAATCTAAACTTATGTCGTTGATTGGTGAAAATGCATTTCACCATTCCTAACCAGTAAGTGCAACATGCCACATGCGTCATCATCTGGTCATTTCTGTACTTAAATCTCTTCAGTCAAAACATATCACTTCATGGTGATAGAGGGCCTTTGGTTTGCAGTCTATGTTCTGACCCTTCAGCTCCTCAGTCAGCTCTGTTAAAGACATGTCACAACACCATGACTGGTCAGTCTTTTCTGCCTACAACTGCTATCCCTCAGTATATGTGCATGCAAATCGCATGTGGTTAGGCAAAAGCATATTCTACATATTGGATAAAGGCATGCTGAAATTTCAGAAGAGGTTGAGCTGTGATGTCTCAGTGACTACAGGGCTTTTGAATCCTATACTTGAGATTTTAAGTTGCTGTGATGGCTCTCTATGATGAATATGCCATTTTTATTTGGTGAGACATGGTAATAATTGGAAACAGCACTTGGCTATTCTTGGCCTTTCTTTGTCTCATTTGTTTAGCCTAAAATTAGGGATTAGTACTGATAGAAAGCAAAAACTTGGCAGCTGGCCCATTTAAATTTGGGTGACACAACTTGAGTGAAGGAAAAGAGAAAGACCTATATGCTCTTCAGGAATATTGAAGAATTTGCCACTTGTTCACAAGACTGAAGAAGGTGTCAGTGACTGATTTGGCTAAGCCATAAGTGGGAAATATTTTCCTAGCATACTTAAAATGGAGCTCTATTTTACATTCAGATCTTGAAGCTTTGGACAGTCAATTTAAAGCAGTATTCTTATTTCAGATCCTATCAAGCAGATCTCACCTTTGATAGTCTGTTCCATATATCTTTCATGCTCAGAGATCTGTGCGCATAGGGTGAGCAGGGTAATGGAGTTAAGATCAGCCATGTCGATCTGAAAGAAAAATGTTGCCTTTAACAAACGATCCAGCCTGTTACCTTTTCTTCAAGGAAACAGCAAACTCTTAAAAGGACTGATTTTTTTTTTTGCAAGTTGATGTATTTTCCTAAAGCCTTAGCTTGTCTAAGCTGAGTTCTAGTTTATGTAATTTAAAATGCAATAGTGACAGAAACAGAAGCAAAGAGAATTAACATATACTGATTATGCATCATCAGTAATGAAATTTAAGCACTTTGTGAACAAATGTGAGGTAAATGTCACACAGCACTTAGTAACAGAATGAAACAATAGGGAAAAAATACCCAACTAAATAGAAGTAAATAGAAGCAATAAAGGACATGAGGTTATAATTTGAATAATTGATTAGGGGATTTGAGATGTTCCAGTTTAACATATAGAGAACTGGGTTTAATTTGGTCTCTCCTTCTTAGGAAGGCTGTGAACTTAAAGTGATCCCAGTATCTTGCATTAATATCCTCTGATCTAAGCCTTACACAAAATAAATTTTAAAGGAGACAAATCATTTTAATGAGAATTTGCAAAATTATGTACTGAAGATCAGTTGTGATAAAGTAAGCCAGCCATGGTAGATTACTTAGAATATTGCTAAAGCCAAACTCAGAAACACAGTATCACACAAGAAAGGGATTGGAAATCCTGACAGACCAGAGAGACCTCTAGAAGATTTTACATGTCTCAAATCCCTGCGGTTACAGAAGAGTGAGAAAACTGAACAGACTGCTGTCTATTAAAGGGACCTCTGCTCTCCAACTGTAAATATCACAGGATTCTGCCTTAGGGGAGTTGCAGGAGTATTGTAGGCTGATATGAGACAAGGTGTCTGCAAAGACTAAAAAAAAAATAAATAAAAAATTAAAAGAGGACATTTAGTCCATCTCTGCACATCTGTAGGAGCAAGTGAGCTTGACCAGCAATTTAACTAAATTGTTCTTAAATGTTCAGCAGGAAGACTCTTTTTCTTCCTTAGGTAATCCATCGCAATGCTTAGCTGTCCTGAAGGTTAGAATTTTTTTCTGTCATGGAAATTAACACTTCACCTTACTCTTAATGAATGTAGTGAAGATACTTGCATTTTTTACACAAACTTCTAGACATCTAAAGAGCCATACTGGTTCTCTTTTTTGACAATGTCAGCAATGTCAGCCTTTCCTTGGTTTTCCATGCGCCACGTCATTTGTGCTTCTTCTCTGACAGAACTCTTCGTTCTATCAGTTTTCATAAAGGTCTAATGTTAGGTAGACTTCTCAAGACAAGGTCTTATATTGATATTGATATAAACTAACAAAAACCATAGACAATTATATAGGAATAAAAAGTTGTGTTTCATTTCTTTCTCTGGACTGTCTGGCTGATATTATACATCTGAGAGTGATGTTCACTTTTTTTGGCTTGTGACAGTCATGTGGCGGATCCTTATTCATTCTGGGGTCTACTCTACAGTTTTGTACTTTTTTTTGTAGGTCTACAGTCTTTTTTTACATTGATTTGACTGCCCCTCTATCAGTTACATTTGCATGTTAGCAGTTTAATGAAATTCTACCACACACCAGACCATTCCTTCATTCATGAAGCCTCCTCATTTCACATTCTGACTGTCATCCAAAATACAGCTATTTCAAGCTTGATGTCATTCATAAGTTTTATAAGCACACTTTTGTAGTTTAAGTTGATAATTACATTTATCATATTGGAATAGTGGAATTTTGTATACAGTTATGACCTGGGATGAAAGAAATTTAGGAAATTTAAAAGATTTTTATGTGAGTTAAGATTAATATTTTCTTTTATCTATTAATTCCAGGAGTACCATCTACTTGAAATCATGTGAACCTTTTCTTGACATGTGCTGAGGAAAAAAGAAATACATTGTATACAATTATTGTATTATTTTAATTTTACTTCATATATTTAAAATTCTTCATGAATAGGTTTAAATCAGTTTTTGAAATGGTAGCCACATAACAGGTCATCAACAATACATTGCCAGTCGTTTACAGAAAGTATTTGTGTCCGAGTTTCAAAGCATCCTAAGTAATTTTTCATTCAGCTCTACACAAGGAACATCATGCACATCTTGTATAAACGTCATAAATGTTATTAGTTATTCTGTGTGATCCTACTTGTACACACAAAACTGATTAAGTCTCCAGTGAAACAGTTTCAGTATTGTCCTCATTTGAATTGAAATTTCCCTATAAATTATTTAATGGAGGGTGGTTTATGGGCAACAAGTGCTGAATCATTCCTAAGAATCATATCAAAAGTGTACTGAAGTGGAAACACAATGAAATTTTGAAGTTTGAATCAGAGGAATTTTCATATTTTGAGGACAAAAAATACAAGGCATGGAGCAAAAATACTGAAGAAATCAACTTCTAAAATTCAGCATATTAAAATTGGTAAATGCATATTGTCACCAGCCAATATTAAGGAAAGCTTATAGGAGTGAAGAGTGAAAGATGTGAAAGGTAGCAGAGCAAGACTGTATTAGTTCTGAAGGAATCTCTGGAATGCATTCAGTCTATTAACAAATGATTTTTTTTCATAACTTTAAAGTTTGATCAAACTTAAAAAATTTATATCTCATTTCAAATTTGTCCCTGCTTTGAGTGAGGAATTGGACCAGATAAGATCCAGATGCCTCCTTTGACCTTAATTTACCTATGGTCATAGACTATGGGACAAGCTATAGGTTGTTCCTTTCTCCCCTTCACCTATTGGGCTGTTGCATTTTTAGGGTGGAGTTCCTGTAAGACCATGAGAACTATTTCTGCTATTAATCCAAAAGGAGGAAGAATTATTGACCAGATTATTTCTCCTGACAGTCAGTGATGGTTTGTCACCTATTCTGATAAAAAAGAAGTTATTTTTAATTTAATATACCAGGAGAATTTATAGGGGTTGGAGAATGGAGGCATTTTAGTAGGAAAATGTAATATTAGGTCGACACATTTCAAGTAAAAAATGGTTTTATTACTGTAACTTAGAAGGGAAAAAACCCTCTCCTGAGCTATTATCTCATACATATAATTTCTGAGGTGAGCTGTCATTTGTGAAAGGAACTCTGTAATTCTGATTCTCACATGCTGTTCTTTCAGAAAATCTCAGCACTTTTATGACAAAATTTGATTGGAAGACTTACCTGTAGCTGATGATGTCTTTCATGGATACAGCAGCAGTACCAGAAAAGGGATTTTAGGCAATAGAAATGGTCAAAAGTAGCTAATGTATTGTAAGGAGAGATTTATTTTAATTGTATCTACTTATCTATACTTGCAAAGCAGAAGAGTCGAAAGATGGAAAACCATTTTGGAAAATCTTACTAGTTTTTGATCTGTCCAGAGATCTATACTTTGGTGGCTGTTAAGGTTGAAGCAGAATGTTTTGTTTTAAAGTCCTTCAAGTAGAAAGTCCCTGTGGATTTGTTAAAGCTGGGCTTCAAATAGACAAATACTTGAAGCCTGACATTCCAGCTTCAATTCTATAACAATGCTATTTTTCAAGTTGCAGGAAGTTACTCAATATGACTCAATTACTACTATCTGCATCAGGAATAAAAAAAAGAAGTATGCTTCCGAGTACCAGAGTAGCCTTTTTTGTTAAATGCATTTTTTCAGAGACTTAACTTCTAAGTAAAGAAAATGTGGGTAATATTCTCACTTCTATTTTTATTGAACTCAAATCTTGGCTCCCAATCTGTTGTATTTGGTGATTCCAAGGTGGCTCAACAAAAAGTAAGTCTATACAATTATGAATATATTTTTTCAAATATCATTATTATGGAATGTAATATTACAGGAATGCTGAGGCAAGCTAATCAGTTTATTAAACTAATTCTAAATATATATATAAAAAATATGTTCTTATCTCAGTAAAAATATGATTTTATGTGGCTTATACGTCTTTTTATAGTATCAGAAGAAAAAAATTCAGAAAAATGAGCAATGGTATCTAAATAAGGTAACTGTAAATTCCACTGATTTTGAGAAACAGGGTGGTGGAAAATGAGAAAATTGCACGAAGAAGACTTTTATATTGTTCTCACGAGTCTACTAAAAGCTCTCTTTTTTCTTTTTTTTTTCCCCTCCACTTTTATTCCCTAATGCACTGGTGAGGGAATTCTGTCTGTATCCTAATTCTCAGGTGTTATATTCTTTGTTACAGCACTCAGCATAACATCTTTTGAAGAACAACTTGGGCTCTATGATTATACCATGGTACAGGACTTGCAGACTAATGAAGGTGCACAGACATTTTAATTGCTCAAATTTACAGTTCAACTCTCCTGAATTTTTTCTATCTCAGGAGAAATTTCAGAAGAATCCCAGCATCCTTTATTTATGCATATTTAAGCACCAGTCCCTCTAGTCGGTGAATTTGTTCTTGATCATGGCAAGTGACTAATTTTTGTTCTGAAATGAGGATTTACTTAACTTCTAAATGTTGATAGGGTCTAAATCACCTATAGAGATACCTGTGAATTAATGTTTCTAAAAAAAATCCATGCATGGAAATCCTCCCCCCCACTCAAAAACCCCTCCAAAAACCATCAAGGAATATGGGTATAAAACTCACCTGAATAGCCAAGGCTGAGAAAGGATTTATCTGCTTCTTATTTGACTTCAATATACAGCACTTAGCTCAATAAAAAAAATACTGCTTATGTTTAAAACCAAATAATGTCTACTGACCGCATCTGTTTTGCCAAGGATCATTCTCAAAAACTTTTCATTTTGAGTGGGTATCTAAATAATGTTAATTCTGTATTTGCACTAATCTCCAATTTGCACTGCAAATTCAGTGACAACATTGTTTTGTTATCTAAAGCAACTGTTAAACTCCTAAAGGTGACCATTATAGATTGCACACCAAAATACTTTCAGTTCCTATTTGTGTCCTTGTTCTCAGTGAAGATGTTTTCAGAAAACTAATCAATATTGGGCCCTTTAGTCCCCACCTTCTAATTATCTAATTAGGCACAGAAATGTAACACAAACCACCAGGCTTTTTTTTTTTTTTTTTTTCTTTTCACATTTACTTGTTTCACCTCGTCTCCATAAGTAAGGTTATCTTGCTCCCTAAATTTTAATTTATTAAGTGTTTCAACTGAAAGCAATCACCCTTGCAGTCAATTCCCAGAATAAAACATCTGCCTTTTCAATTCAGACAGCTTATAAATGAAGAAATACACCAGGGAAACAGAATTATGTTCTCTTTCAGAAGGTAAAGGTGTTTTACTCAAGCAGTATTCTGACATCAGTCAACCTGTTCTGTATTATGAATAAGCTTATTTTTGAACCAGGCTAAGGACAACACAATTATCATACTTTTCCCCAGCTCAGTTCCTAAGTTTCTTATGCTTCAGAACTTCTTTATTAATCCTTTTTCCTCTACTAGCTGACCTTTACATGGGCTGCTTGAGACTTAAAAGCTTCTTCGACTGCCAGTGTAACTGGCCTTCAAATTTTCCCGAAGCGTGTATTTACATGACAGTTGTGGTTTTAGTGCTGTCTGAAAAAGTGCATCTTACAATCCTGCAAAGATGAACTCTTAATAAATTATTCTTACTGACACCTTAGGGTTCTGTCTTGCATTTGAATGATTTGTTAATGTTTTAAAGTAAAATTGATGAACAGGCCAAATTGCATAACAACAAAATAATTCAAGAAATTAATTTTTATAATAAACTATGCATAAAAATGGACATTTACATGTTAGATACAGGACTGTAATTATCTCTGATTTACTAATCAATCTGTATTTAAGCTTTTTTTTTTTCTTTGCTTTGTGAAGATTGAGAGACAACAGGCAAACAAGTACAAACACAGAAGTACATATCTGAAGAACAGACAATATCCAAAATACAGAGATTTCTAGTATTTCTGTCAAACCAGTTTCCAGCGTTCCCATTCAAGTGCACAGGAGATTCCTTAATTAGAGCAGGACATTTACAACTCTTCATTCTCCAGTAAGGAAGGCATATTGGGACCTCTCAAACAGAAGATACCAGTCTATATATTAAGGCCAACTGATATTCACAGTAGTGACCATGTAAATCAGCACTGTAGATTCTGTTAGCTGCTGTCATCCTCGTGAAATGATAGGAATATTAAGGACTTACTTATTTCACCTTATTTATCACTATTGACATAAGTCTAAATTCTGCTTTAGACCAAGTGACTTCAACATCCCTGTATGTTAGTATGTGCTGAGGTGCTGCTATTGCTATTGTGCATATACAGGAAACTAGAAGGGATATATTAATACATGACAATACAAGACATAAAGAATGCTTTCAGTTGGAAGGGACTTTTAAAGGTCAGTACAGGAAGTTCCACCTCAACATGAGGAAGAACTTTACTGTAAGAGTTGTAAATCATTGGAATAGACTCCCCATAGGGGTTGTGGAGTCTCCTTCTCTGGAGACTTTCAAGACCTTTCTGGATGCATTTTTGCATGATATGCTCTAGTTTTGTCCCGCTCTGGCAGGGGAGTTGGACTCAATTATCTTCATAGGTCCCTTCCAATCCCTAACATTCTGTGATTCTGACTGTGTGATTCTGTAATCTAGTGAGCAGGGACATCTGCAACTAGAGCAGGTTGCTCAGAGCCCAGTCCAAGCTGACCTCGAGTGTTTCCAGGGGTGAGGCTTCTACCACCTCTCCAGGCAACCTGGGCCAGCATCTCACCACACTCACTGTGAAAAATCTCTTCCTTCTCTCTAGTCTAAATCTCCCTTCTTTTAGTTTAAAACCATCACCCTTTGTCCTGTCACAACAGGCTCTGCTAAAAAGTCCCTTCCCATCTTTCTGACAGGCCCCTTGAAGTACTGAAAGGTCACCAGAAGGTATCCCTGGAGCCTTCTCTTCTCCAGGCTGAACACCCCCAACTCTCCCAGCCTGGCCTCCCAGCAGAGGGGTTCCAACCCTCGCAGCATTGCTGGGGCTCCTCTGGCCCTGCTCCAACAGTTCCTTGTCTCTCATGTGTTGTCTCACCAGACCACTTGGAACAGAGAAGCAGAATCAGCCACGCAATGATCTTAGGATGAAATTTATTTTGGGGATGTATATTCTGAGCTAGCTTTTATTGGTTATAGTTTTTTAAAAAATGATAAAAATATTTAGATGAGTGCTTACCTGAGCAAGACATTCAAAGTATAAAATCACAGATGTATTGCTAATCTCACCTAAAGGTATTTTTGTAACAACTCATATTTGTTACCTACAGTGAAAAGCAGTATGAGAGAGCAATAATTATTTAATTGTTTTTACAGGTAACTGATTTTGTAGAGTAGATTTTTTTTCCCCTTTGGATGATTTCAGATCAGCTTTCCAGAGAAAAGTGAATAAATTAAATGCAGTAACCTAACTTTTCTGTCACTCTTACCAAAGTAAATCCAGAATCCACAGAACTACTGTTTCAATAGATTGTAAAGATTAAAACCAACAGTGTGCTAGAGGTTTTTTGTTGTTGTTGTTGGTTTTTTTTGCAACAGTTTCTAAATATTTTGAGTGTGAAGAAGCTCACACCAGACAGCATTGTCTGTGTGTTTAGAGACTGAATTCCAGAAGTAGTTCCGCTCCTCCTGTGGATTTCTCTAAAACATCATGTGTATATGCATATGTGTCTTTCTCTTGATCATGTTTACTTACATACACTGCCCCTACTCCACCCCTCAGAAGCATGCAAAAGCCACCTAAACCCACTTGAAAAAGAAATTAAATAGGCAATTACAAATGACTTCTATGAATTAACTTGGTAGGGTGTTCTCATCAACTGCCACTTGTGAGCAATCTGTGCTGTTCCTGCAGAGGTGTGCAGAGAAAGGGGGGAGATGGCACACATGCTATATGCGAAAGGGGCTGCTGGTCTCCTGTGATTTCTCCTCAGTTGAAAAGTCTGATTGCCCAGTTCTGCAGCTGCTGCTTCTGCTAACAGTGATGCAAAAGTTCAGGCATATCTCTTTAACCAGTTGTGAGTCACCTAGAAGTGCTTTCCAGATTCTTATTTTAGAAGCTAGCCAAAGCTGGTTTATATGGTATTATACATGAGCATGTATTGACAATAAATAGCCAGGGTGATGTGCAACATCTGTGTGCCACATATTTCCTTTATGGTGCATTTTCCTAATGGTAAATGCAACTGAGAATGACACCAAGGTCATGTGCAAAACTTGGGACATTGAAACGTTGCAAAATGTGACTTATGCCTAACAGAGCATGAATGATGCTGCTGAAAAGAAATTCACAGCATAGTTCTGCTACCCCATACAGATGATGCCGCTGTACTGAAATTTCTAAGCTTTGGATTTCAAGGCATGTAGTATGGTGTCAAACTGTATTGAGTATCACAGTGCTTTAACCTACACAGAAAGGTGATTCGGCATGATGAACGCAGGTCTGAGCTTCTACAGACCTCAGTGGTCTTTCTTGCAGACATGATTTAGCTCATGCTAAACAGCAACAATTTTTTGTGTTGCAGGTGTTTGCCAGCAAGCATTAATCTAATCCTAAATAATAACAACTCTATTTTACAACAGATTCCAAGGATTGCAAATCTGTTACATTGCAATGAGAGGCTTTTATAAGTGTTTCCATGGGGAAAAAAAAAAGAACAACAAACACCTAGCACAAGTAGGATCACTCAGAATACCTAATAACATTTATGACACGTTTACAGAATTTTTATCAGGGTCCATTCTGAGTTATATCCATGCTCTGAACTGGTAACCCACGCATGGTGTTTTACTTCTAGTCTCTGAATCTCTAGTTATTAATTAGTTAAACCCACACACAATGATTAAAAAAATAGAAAGTTTCATGACAATGTCTCCATATAAATACATATCTGCAGTATGTGAGTGTGAAATATATGACTGATTGTGTCAAAAAGTTCCATATTGAAACTGGCATGTTTCCCCCCCAGATCTGAGTATTTTATTACTCAGTAGACCAATGTTTTGTCAGGGCAAGTACAGGAGATTAACATGTTTTAGATGGAGAGGGCAGTGAACAATCTAAGAGAACAAACAAAAAAAAGAGCTTGCTGAATAAGGTCTGGATCAATAATATTTTTAAGGTGGGGGTTGGGGAATATGATAGTCTCTAAGAGACCCCAAAAAGGGAAGAAGAAGTATCAAAGCTTCGTGAGACACTGAAATAGGTTGCCCAGAGAGGTGGTGGAAGCCCCATTCTTGGAAGCTTTTAAGACCAGGCTGGATGGGGCTCTGAGCAACGTGATCTAGTGGGAGATGTCCCTGTCATTGGCAGGGGCGTTGGAACTAGGTGATCTTTAAGGTCCCTTTCAACCCTTACAATTCTATGATTCTATGATTCTGCCTTTTTCTTTTTAAGGAAGGTGGACTGACAATATCCAGCATTCAAAGGGTTTTGGATAACTCAGATAAACATCCATGACTTGCCAGCCGGTTGAGATGAAGGGAAGACAGAGTTGTATCATAGGTTAAATGTGATTTTCTTTCTTTTCAGTTATTTGTGTCTTTATGAATTTTTCAACTGTGTTACCAACCTAGGATTTTATAAATAAATAAGCATATTTCCTTTTACTTTAGTATGGCCCGTTCAGCAGTAAAATCATAATAATAGGTCAAGATTCAGAGAACCAGAGATAATTTTAACTAGGGTTCTGGACATTTCAGGCAGAGGTGATTAGTGAAGTTCAATGCTCCAGGTTTTTCAGAGGAAAATCAAGTATAACTGTGTATCTGCACAGGTATTTGTGAACCAGTATTGAAGTATTCTGAGTAACTTTGATCTAAGGTATCATACTGAAAATTCATTGGCCTAAATACGAAACCATTTCTGAGGCTAAGCTTAGCCTCCACACTGGCAGTGTATAGCTCCAATGAATGAAGCAGACTGGAAACACTTCCCTGAGTGGATACTTGGCATCTGGTTTGGGCAGGAGTAAGTAATCATGGACTATTCCTACTTTGTAAGATTGGGAAGAGTGTACTGGAGGTATATCTAGAACTACAAAGGAAGTGTGCACCAGCATTATTTAACATTACTGGCAATCTAGGCTGTGACAGAGCTGTGGAGTTGCTCTATGACGGAAGGTCCTTTTAATCATGAGGCACTACCAAGGACTGTTTCACCTCTCACAACTATTCTGAAAGTGAAAAAATAATATGGCTTTAACCAAGTGCTAGGCTCATTTATCCTGAGCTGTGGCATACATCCCAGATTTTTTCCTGTGTCATCATGAAACTCATAGAGAGCTCAGACCTGCTATAGGAAATGCCTTTGACAGTCAGAAACAGGAAAGATGCAAAATCTGAATTTTCATTACATGGTACAACATATTCCTGTGGGACTGCAGGCACTGAGAGGAGGTATTTTTAACCTACTACTCAGTTGCACCTATTGACAGCCTTGAAGATTTTACAAATCTGTGAAATCCCTTACTTTTAACATGCCTGACATATATTCAATATTAGAAAAATGATTAGAGGCATACCAGGTGTCTAGAGAGGAAAGTGAAGCTCTGAGGTCAGAAAATCTTCTTGTTTTCAGGGTTGGCTTTTCTCTTAATAACAGAGGAGGCTTCTGTTTCTCTGAATTCTTTCAGAGCAGTCTTTTCCAATTCATGAGTTCTTCTCTTCTCCTCCGTTCCCATCTCCTTCCCCAGAAATGAACTGACATGTCCATAGTAAGGTCAAAGTTGGTGGCCTTTGTACCAGGGATGGGCTGTGGAGGCAGACCAGGGAATCCTCTTGAAATCTGAGAGTAATATCATTCTGCTTCAGAAGCAAAGCATGTCTTTTCTGCTCCTGGATAGGATGAGAGGATAATGTTAGTGTAGTTTCATTTCCATTTGCTTAATTTCTTTCCTTTACTGATTCTCAGTATCATGTAAGTTATTAAAAGATACTATCTTACTCCCTGGAGTCACTGCAATTTTGTGTCAGGTAAAAAGATTCCTGTGTACTCCCTTTGAGATTCAACACATTTAAAGATGGTGAAAACATCTAAGATGTATTACTATGAAATTTAAACCCTTACACTTGTAACTACAATAGCTTTGGCACTGTGTCTCTTACCTTGATCGCACAGCTTAACATTAGCACTACCTTTTTTTTCTTTCTCTTCAACCTGTCTTTGAGCACCACAAGAACAAAATCTGAAGTTCATATGCATACTATCCTGGATGAAAGTGGTTATACAGGTAAGATGCACTACAGAAAACACACTAGCTTTCCACTTTGCTCCTGATGTCTTTCTTTTATTGACAATGATAGGAATAGTTATGGAGCTTGTGTCACTACAACTCTTAACATCCTCATCAACCAGAACAGGACCACACGGTTTTAGGTGTTGAGCAGACAGTAGAAAGACAAACTTCTTCCTCACTACCCCTTCCCCCCTGAAGAATGTCCTTGTGTTATCCCCCTCTGTCCCAATTCCTCTTGTTAGCTTTGAGGATTTATTGCATCAAATATTTGAGAACTTCTGGTTCTGCGGTTCCTGTGGAGTGAGTAGTGTGATGTCTCTAGCTTATGAACTTCCACGCTAGCCTAAATCACTAGTCCATTTACTCTGATGTTCCACCTTTGACTATATCTTTCTCAACAGGTCATTTCCAATGGTGACCAACAAATCATTATGGAGTAATGGAGTCATGTGAAACAATGCTTTCACTATGATCAGTAATTTAAAAATTAGCTCATTGATTCAGCAGAAAGATTTCTATTCTCCCTAAATCACATGATCTTGTCCTGGCCAAAATGCTGAATCTGATTTTGAATAGCTTATTTTTAATACACATTATTATGGACTATAACAATTACATGTGTTTGTATGTGTAACACCTGTGACATAAAGTTTTAAGTTCTAAATGTTTTTGTTTTCTTTTGATTTTGTTGCTGTTGTTGTTTTCTTCCAGAATATTACATACTTTGTCTAATTTGCTCTGCACTCTTTGGAGATAATTGTTTGCATTTGCAATGTGTGCGGGCATAACATCTGCCTCAGAGTGAGTTGCTGTGTTCACTACTCAATGAAGCAATGAAGCATTTGAAACGCAGGAACATCCCTCAGACATTGTTGCTAATTAATGATTCTTCATGCTCTGGATGTTGCATCTCTTGCATCCTGTGTCTATTAATCTTAAAACGACACATCTTACATTACCAGTAGTCTCCATGAGAAATAACCCCAACAAAAGCAGCAAAAAAAAAAATGAAAGGAATCTTCCAAGAAAGAGTGTGTTCAAACAATAATGTATCTTAATCATTCAAAAAACAACAACAACATAATATTGAGAATATTGTTCTATGTTTCTCTGTAAACAATAGACATTTAACTTGGAGCTAGTCATGGTTAATCAGCCTTCTTAAACAGAACTCAAAATTATCAGGAGTCTTTTTGCTCTCTTGTAACTTTTTTTCCTTGCTTTTTTTTTAAATCCATCCTGGTGTCTGGATATGTGGCATTGGGTTAGTAGACTGAACAACTGAGCAGATGTGAACAAAAATCCATGATAAATGCAGTGTGCAAGAAGCATGGAACAAATCTAAAATGGTACACTGGCGAATTTAGACACAATTAAGAAAGAGTTTGCAATCTTGTCAAAATGAAGGTGCAAACCAAAGAGTAACTCCCCATTCTGGAAAGGACCAATACATTCTTAAGAGGTTGTTGGGGAACAATTTAAGGACAAGATATTGCAATTTGAATTTTAAACAACAATATATTTATGGTTGTTTTGGCATTTACATAGTACCCTAATTAAAACTTTACCACTCCTAACTGATGTATGCTTTCTGCAGTAAAGGATCTTAAGTTACAAGATACGTTTTAGTGATTAAGCTCTTTGTGTGAAACACTGAATGGTAGTCTCAAAAAGAAAAGGTGGGTAGATTTGCAGTAACCTATATAGATTAGCATGGGAGTTATACTGTAGAGGTTCCCAATAGGATTTTATTAGCTTTTCTCTCTTAGATCCTGAATGCAAACTGAATAGACTGCTTTGCATTAAATATCACCTTACCAAAAAAAAAAAAAAAAAAAAAAAAAAAAAAAAAAAAAAAAAAAAAACCTTAAAAAACTTTTAAAAAACCCAACAATA